>JAUZNC010055089.1:0-14533 GCA_034780395.1 Vannuccia rotundouncinata | reverse complement strand
CCCCCCCCCCCCCCCCCCCCCCCCCCCCCCCCCCCCCCCCCCCCCCCCCCCCCCCCCCCCCCCCCCCCCCCCCCGAGGGTTTTTTTAGGGGCGCACTGAGAGGGGTTTAGGGTCTGCGGTAAAATTTTATAAAAAACTTTTATATGTCCTAGAATGCATGAGTTAATCTGTCTGGAAATTATAAGCAATAGTTTACAATTTGTAAAATAGTGGTTTTAAGAAGATAAAAAAAACATAGTTAAAAACTGAAAATAAAAATTTTTTGTACACTTTTCATATTCCAAAACAACAGCAATGATGAATTCATTTTTATACAACATACAATACAGTTTTATATGTGTATTTAAAGAATTGGACAGACATAAGGTGCTTCATTATAAAATACAATGATTCTCATCATACAATATAACTAATTTGTATGTCTATAATAATTAATATGTGTACATTTCAGTAGAATTTGATTGTCTTTTGTAACAAATTATATGCTTCACATGAATATGGTACTATTTATAAGAAGTGCCAAAATTATCCAGGGGTGCCAAAAATTGAGTAAAAAAATTTAGCCCCCCAGCTCCACAGTCCATATACTGTTGCTGCTGCCTGCATTCCATTATAAGCCAGATATTTCAGCCTTTTAAAAATATATATAAGCATTCAGATCATGCCCTGGATATATCCTCCTAGATCTAAATTACATGGAATGCAGGCTTGTCTATATAGATCTATATACACCAATTGGTTTATGAAACATGAACAACAATTATATTTATTTCCTACCTCTATCTAATAATATATATATATTTTTATTTTTAACATTGTTTACAGGATTTTGCTAATTAAAACTTATTTTTTATATTTATAATAATACACAAAGATATTATATTTTACTTATATTTTATTAATAATAATATTTTAGTCTTGTTATATAATATTTGTAATTATAACAGTTGTGCCATTTTCCTTTATATTAGTTTGACTCTCTTTGCTCTTAGCCTTTGGATCAATTATCAATATCATTAATACCATTTTGTTTTTTATTTAGCTTAAATGTTGTAAAGCATTTAGACAATAATACTTTTAAATATGTTATTCACTACTTATAAAAAAACAAGGAAATATTTATAAAGTTAAATTAGTTTATTTTAAAAATAAATGTTTAATATATTATACAGCAAAAACTTCCCTATAAGTTCCTTATCCTAAATCAAGACAAAATAAAATATTATTTATAATTCAATATATTTTAATTTTATTAGTCTGTTTATAGATTTCCTTTCTGTACTCTTAAAATATATTCTAAACTATTGGATAATAATTTTTTTATTAATTGAGTGTCTTGATTTGGGTCAAGGAATCTATGGTGGGCCACCCAGTATAAATATGAGTATTATGCATTTCTTTACAGTTCTGTATAAATTATATATTTTCACCATCTATAACTTATTAAATAACTATCTGAGCCATAATTAATTACCACTTTTCTTATAATATACAAAATTATATATTAATAAGTTAACAATATTTGTTTAACTTTTTCACTGCTAAGAACATTATGGAAAATGTCACAATATTTATGCTAATGATGTTCCAGAACATTCTCTGTAAGCATTACAAGTCAACTGATTAATCAATAGAATAATGGTGTTAGTTGTCCTAAAAGATAATAATATAGTAGAACTGCACCTAGTGAATCACTATATGTGGCATATATATTTCATATGTGCTATGAAATCTCTGAAAACTAAGTTTAAATTTTCTACAGCATATTCACTTTTCTGATAACAATAACCAGATAATGTAAAAATCCTACTCATAATCATGATAGGGATCCTCCATTTGAATTATTTCATTTTTTGAGAGAGTTCTTCCAATTCCAGTGATGGTAACTTAAGTGATGAATTACCAGAAGACTGGATGGAAAATAATTTTAGAAGGGATGCTCCACTCTCTAAAATGGAGTTTTTGGCAAATCTATGATTGAATCCAGGTTTGTACTGCATGGAACATGTGGGTGACTTTGTGGATCTACTATATCCAAATGATCTAATGTACTATATTGTCAATTGGACTAATATGAGGGCCACAAGTATGCAAGAGAATAAATGGATTTATAAGAAGCTCTGCATTGTAGAAGAACAAAATGGACAGACACCATCTGAGGAGGAAACATGAAAATTTCTGGGTTATGTATTGACAACTGGGATATCAAGAAGCCAAATTTGTCAGATTAATGGAGTACTGATGATCTCTTAGATACTTCAGTTTTCAGGAATGCTGCTATGTCATGTGACACATCTTCTAATTCTCAAATTCATTAGATTTGTGATCTTTACAGAACTGAAAAAGTTGGCCAGGTTAGGCGATTTGTGGAAAAATTATTAGCTAGACAACCTTGCTTAAGTCAGATTCCTTGGATCAGATTTTTGTCCAAGTTAAGCAAAACCCAAGTTGCCTGAAAAATGAGACCAAACACAATATGCAAGTTAAGCAAAAATCTATCTTAAGTTAGTCTTACTTAAAGAGAGTCTGACTTAATTGAGGTTGACTGTATATGTAAAGAATTTTATTGACCAGAGCAGAATGTTTCAGTTAATGAAAATCTTGTGTTGTACAAAGGGTATTTCTTTGGAAACAGTATGTTCATCAAATTAAGACTTTCTATGATAAATTATTTTTTATGCAAATTAATAGCATTGAAAAGCTATGTAAATAATAATAGGAATAGCATTGAAAGAGTTAAAATATATTTATTTATACTGCTGTATATTAATAAATAAAATTAGGCTCTACATGCCCAAGATCTTTGCAATAATTGCTATGGAAAAAATACTGTGTGTATTTTTTCTTTTTTTAAAGTTATGTCTATAATCAGATATAAAAATTATACTACTATATTATTTTTTTGAATGTTGATAGCTTTTATTTTTAGATTAGGCTGCTCATTTGATTATTCATAAAACCCAAGATATACCTATATATATATATAAACATGTAGAAGATGGTAAAAAAATGCTCTAAATTTCTACAATAATAAATTCTAAAAACATGTTCAAAATGCACTCATTTTACTAACACATAATTTTCAAAAATAATTTAAATTTGTTTCTGTAACACTGTTAAATATGTGGTCATAAATGTTTTTATAAATGTGGTCAAAAATACTCTTGAAAACAGTCTCATTTATTAATCACATTTTGATAGTTTGTATAAAGAAATTAATTTTTTTCTTTAAACATGGTCAAAAACATGATTTTTTTAATGCCAATTATGCTAAGATTTAAGGCATGTAAAAATTTTATATATCAAATAGGAATTTCTAAAATCTTAGGCATGCAATTGTCATAGAAAAAACATTGTTATTTGTTAATGTTTGTGACATTTTTAATATCAGTAGACTCTGATTGGCTGATATTTTATACACCTTTCCTTTACAAAATTTTTTTGCAAGTATTCATTGTCTTTACACTTTTATATATTGTCATGCATATACCATTTTGATTTTTTAAACTTTCTGCTTGAAGCATAGATATTACTCAAATAACCATGTAATAACCTTGATGTAAATAACTATAATATAGTGTAGAATTATTTATTACAAGTAAAATAATTCAACATTACCTCTCATTTAGAATAGTGTAATTCTCACTATTTTATATAATACAATGTTTGAGAAATGTATAATTATATTATGGCAGATAGTGTCAGAGAAGCATATCATAAAGATATACAAGTAAAATACAATAAAGTAAAATATAAAACTTTCTAATTTTACTCAGGGTATTTTTATTTTACATTATTAATTTTACCTATTTATTTTTTATTTAATTTTTATACATAAGCTCTTAATTTTCACCACATTCAAAAGCAGATGGATAGTTTTGCAACAAAAATCAATAATCCTTACTCCCATGAATGATGTATTAAATGTACAGCCTCAAAATGTGCTTACTATTTGGTTGGGCTATACAACTAAGGGATTTCTGACAATAAATCAAATAACCTAATGATTGCATAATAAAAATTTCACTTTCTATATTTCTTTTTTTTCTCATATTTTTTTGTATTTGTATATAATCAGTATATAATTAATTCATAATATGATTATATTTTAAAATAATATAATATGTTCCTTCGAATATTGAATTATTATTTCATATTATTATCATATTTACAGTAACACATTTAAAACAAATTGTTTTATCAATACATAGTAGGTACTTATCCAAATATGACTGTTAGAATCATATAATGTAATAAAACTGTGATTTATTAATATTATTGTTTTTTACATTTACTTAACTAAAATAATATAACTGTTGTCGTTTTTATAATAACATAATTTGATAAAATTCACACTCAATATTATAATAAAGTACAATGAAATCAAATTCATAAACTGCATTTTACAATATTATATTATATATTAGTTGTGAAAACGCCTACATTTTGTATATTATTTTGAATTAGACTGTATAAGTGATTAAGGTATTTCCAATCAACTTGGAATTCCCAAATCTATTAATATCACAAATAATTTGAATGTTTCAACAAATAGAAATGCAGAAAATCTATTACAAATTAATAATCCATATTTTAATTTTAAAATGCATTATTGATTAATCCATTTTAATGGATCTATGATTCCATTTAAAAAATTGATTTTTTTAAATATATTTTTTAAACAATTCCTTTATTTTCTTAGAAAAATAAAACTTATATCTTATTAGAGAGTCCTAACAACTGGTTAAAATATTCCTATATGATTTAGGTTTTTTATTTGTATTGGATTCATTAGAAATATTATTTGTTATATTGTCATACCAGTTTTTTGGTCATTAATTGTGTTTTTAAATATTTATTTATTAATTTTTTTCATTTAGTATTTTTAAAAACTCAATCATTCTTGATTACTGTTATTATTCAAAAAATATTTAAATTAGATAATATTTACAATTTGAACATCAGGTAAAAAATAAGTTAACATAGAACTATTTTAAAAGAATATTTTATACTCTCTAATTAACAACTATATACTAAAATTAAAATTTATATAGAATAAAAAGTTACTTAACTCAACAAACATTTCCACTGCATGTCAATGTAATTAGCGTACCTTTTGATTGTGTATTTAAATTCTATTTGATTGTAGTTTTAGTAGTTAATTTTGAAAAGTGTGTTTTTTATTTTCATTTTATTTAAATTTATATTATTAATATATGCCTCTCTGTCACACTCCACCATATTTGATATCTTTAAATTAATTTTATTAAGTAATTAAGTAATTATTGAATATAATCCATATAGCAGATTATCTCATCTCAATTAGGTGTTAATATATTAATCATTGGGGTTGCATTTTCAGTAAGTTGAATAATTCTTATCAAAATGGATTTATTTGAATTATTTTTGTTTTAAAATGTTCTAATTTTCTTAAACTTTTTGTAAATAAATTGCCTATTATATTTGAATTATTTTACTATTTTTAATTTTTTTAATTTACAATTTAGTTTAATTTTATTTTATTTTAGGAAATTTTTGAAAAAATTTTTGTTGATTTTTTTTTTATATTTGATGTCAATGTTAGTTAACAATTTAATTGTCCTTTTCAAAACAAGTTAAATTTTGTAGGTAACTATTTTTTTCTTGCACAATGTATGAAATCTGATAAGATATCAATGAATTATTTTTCAGATGAATGAAGACATTTTAACTGATTCAATAGGAATACAATTATGTCCCTTGCAATGGGCATGCAGACATGGAGCTCGAAATTTTGCTCAGTGCCTTATAGACAAAGGAGCTGATGTAAACATAAAAGATTATATGGGATCCACATGCATTCACATTTCTGCTTTATATAACACTCCAGATGTATTATCTGTTTTATTGAAGACCAATATTCCAATAAATGCTGTTAATAACAAAAAACAAACAGCTTTGATGTTTTCCTGCGGAGTGGGTTCTATTCAGGTTACACGTTTACTTATAGAAAATGGAGCAGATCTCAATAGCGTTGATATGGATGGTAAAACCCCCCTTCACCACGCTATTCAAGGCGAACATTTAGAAATAATTCAATATCTAATTGAAAAAGGAATTAATCTAAATAATAAAGATTCAAATTTGATCACTCCTTTACATGTGGCTTGTTTTCTAGGTTCTAATAATGTTGTGAAATTATTATTAAATAACGGTGCTAATTTGTCCTGTACAGGGGTTAGGGCCGAAACTCCTTTATTTGCTGCTGTGTATTCTAATAATCCTCAATTGGTAAATTATCTGATTGACAAAGGAGCCAAGATTAACGTACTTAATGTATATGGACAAACACCGCTTCATGTGTCATGTCTAGAGGACAAATACAAAATCCTACAAGTCCTCATCCACAGAGGATCCAAGTCGGATCAATTGGTTCGGGATTACCAAGGCAACACTTTACTACACGGTGCTGTTCAATCAGATAATGAAACTATTGTAAAGCTTTTATTAGATAATGGTGCTCTTCCTGAAATATCGAACTCTTTTTTGTGGACACCTCTTCACTTCGCCGTTTATCTTAAAAAAATAAATGTGTTAAGATATCTTATTTCAAGAGGATGTTCTATTGATACTTACGTATGTATAGAAATTATTTCATTTTTTATAATGCTTATGTCTTATGTCACGTCTACCCAATGTTTATAAAATATTTATTAGTTTACATATTTTCGGAAGTTATTATGACTAAAGTAGTAAACACTATTTAAAAGTTTAAAAAAAATTTAGTTAAATATTGCATCCTACTCCAAATTTAGTTCAAGTCTTTTCGTTATTAAACTAATTAAAATTGCGAAATTAACCGAGTTTGACTGTGATTAAAAGGAATCGCATGGATGTAATCCTGTACAATAATTAAATATTTTCTAATTGAAATGATTTGTAGTAAGTGTTTATAATTACACACACGCATAAGTAAACCGAATTTATTTAGGCAATAATTATAATACCTATATTAAACTTTTATTCGTATTTAATGAAAAATGTTATATTATAGATAAAATATCAATATATTGTATAATTATATTCTTATTATTGTGCATGTATCTTTATGATTAACTGGGTTAATTAATTAGAATTATTTAGGATTAAAAGTTATCGTGTTTTAAAATAAACTAATACTATCTAAAATAAAATGAATGTGTATCAGTCATTCTAATGCATTTAAATGTATTAAAAAATAAAATCAATTCGTCAAATCAAAATAATTCATAAACATGAAACGTGATTTAATAGCAATATATATATATATTAGGTATATTAATGCCGCTTACATTTATGTTAATCATTTTTATAACTTGTAAAATAATTAAATATTAATAAATCATCATTAATTATACATTTATAGTAATTTTAACAATAAAGAAAAATTCAATAACAAAATATTTAAACTTAAAATAAAAGATTTTTTAACTAAAACTTTTTGACAGGATTGCGAAGGTGAAACTCCAATTACCACATCAATTAAAATGGACAATATAGATATTTTGAAAATGATTGTATTGAGTTGTGAATCAAGGGAAACTTCGAATGCTATCATCGAGGCCACACGTTTAAATAGTGAAAGGTACTACAACTTTTGTTATAAACATTAAATAAATGTGATATGTTTTTCATAAGAATTTATTGTCTAAGTATTATTGTCTATGTTTATTTTATGTTTTACAGGGCAGTTCGAGTTATCTTACAGTGCCGACCAAATGTTGTCAATTATAGTGTTAAGGATGTGCAGGACATGTCGACTGATTCATTACAAATTACAAAGGTAACATTAAAAATTGTATTTATTGTTAAATGGGTATTTCCATTTACTTGGATTTGAAAAGTTCTTAAAGGACAAATACGTTCGATTAATTATTGTGTATCTGAATTGAAGTATTGTCATTATTTGGATTATTATTTAGTCTATTATAAATTTACTCATATATGATACATTTCATTTAAAAAAAAATTATCGTTTTCTTTCTCAATATTTCTATGATACTTTTAACAGAATACATTATTTATCTATATGAAAAAAATTTAATCACTAAAGCTAAACAATTTTAAACAATACAACTATAACTTTTCACAGTCCCTACCTATATACTGAAACTCATATCATCTTAATAGTTATTATATGTATAATGCTTTTTGACACCAAGCGTGATTTATGATAAGCTTGAACTTTTGACTTTGTACTTATTTAACGCTAACTAATATTTTGCTATCAAAATTAAATAAATTTAGTATAGTTTTATATATATTGCACGTTAATATTAAATAGTATACAGGATTGTTGAACAAATCAATAACACAAATATCATTTTAAAGTATTCTGGAATTAAATATAAATTACAATATTTTTCTTATTTATTGATTTATAATTATTCCGTTTCAAATTATATAACGCTTTAATATCACTGTCTCAATTTAAAATATTTTTTCAAGTTTAAATATAATAATAAATAACATTAAATCTCTTATTTAGCTTCATCCATCAATAGATAGATAATTGATTTGTGTTGCAATTATTTTTTACTTATTATTGGTAGTTCGCCTAGTAATTAATTTAGTCTTCTTCACTGATTAGGCACCTACTGGATATACAGCACTTCATGTTGCCAGTCAAAACGGTTTCGTGGAAATCGTTAAAATTCTTCTCGAGAAAGGAGCGGATGTTGGAATGAAAGATGCCAAAGGAAGTACACCACTTCATCATGCTGCATTTGCGAACAAACTAGAAGTTGCTCGAATATTGTTGGACAAGGGGGCTGATGTCAACGTTAAAAATAATCGCGGAGCCACAGCAATCAAGTTAGCTACCGAAAAAAGATTTGAAATGATGAAAACAATACTGGAAGAGTCTCAACAGGTGGCTTATTATTAATGTTAATATATATTTTTATTAAAAGTTTATTTTGTTTTATCATTCTTATTGTAGGAAAGCTCCAAATGTACTCTATTACATATAGCTATCAAGGGCAAAGACACTCACAAAATACAAAATCTTTTGGATCAGGGCTGCTCCCCAACTACTACTAATGACCAAGGATTTAATGCTCTTCACTATGCTACCATTTGTGGAAACAAAAAGTACTTCACTAAACTTTTAATTTAAACATAAAACAGTTTAGTGAAGTTTGGTGTTTCATCAGTTAAAATTTATATTTTGTTCATATGTAAATATTTCCTTTACTGCAGTGCTGCACAAATTCTGTTGAATCGGTTCCCTAATTTTGTCAATTTAGTTCAAGAAGATGCTACAAGTATTGGACAAAATCAGGGAGCATCAAATGATCCTACATCGGTAATTAAACTATGTTATGACTTTCTAAATACAGCTTACCGCTGACTTTCCGAACTTCTTCAAAAATGTATTTCCTTATCGTAGTCCAAATAATTTCAACTGTGTCATCGTTTGATCGATTTTTCATACACTTTTGGTGTTGAGTTTAGGAACACTAGACTGCGGGGCTGAGTTGATTTATTATTCTATTAATGTAATGATAGTTGATGCAATCAGCTGTTTTACTTCGTGTTGTAATGTCTTTCGTTTGACCAAAACAGACGTTCAAAGGATATACAGCTCTTCATATCGCCTGTCAGAAAGGTCACAAAGACATCGTTAAAATTCTTCTCGAGAAAGGAGCGGATGTTGGAATGAAAGATGCCAAAGGAAGTACACCACTTCATCATGCTGCATTTGCGAACAAACTAGAAGTTTCTCGAATATTGTTGGACAAGGGGGCTGATGTCAATGTTAAAAATAATCGTGGAGCCACAGCACAACAAATTGCAGTTGAAAAAGGATGGAAAGAAATGGAAAATATTCTGGTAAGTCCAAACTAACTAATAATATTATATAGATAAAGTTGAATAATTTTTCTTTAGAAGATGGGGCGATCATTTGAGATTTTATATTGCTATCATTTATAATGAATTATTTTATTTTGTAGTTTTCTAGTTAGTCTATGATAATTCGGGTTCACGTCATGATTCAAATATATAAAAAATTACTGTCTCATCACTAAATTTAATCCTTTTCATAAGTGGAAAAGTTATTATCAATTCTTTATTAGTTCATTTTCACATGACAAGAGAATTCAGTTTGTTCTAAGTTTGGATATTAGTCATCGAATTTATGTTGTACAGTGAATTAGGAAATGTTGGCAGTTAAAATTCAGTTATTTTATTACGAATTTGTCAATCTAATATTGATCAAAAGAGAAATTTTTTCTGATATTGGATCTAAAGCAAGTGATTAATAAATAATTAATTTTATGTATTATAAAGTGGATTTATAGTTAGTGATTACTCATTGACTATTTTTAGAAATGTTTCATTTAATAAATTGTCATTGTCACCTGCTCATGTCAAGTGGGTTGTTATCGCCTACCTTCTCTATTATATATGATGATTTTAATTATATAACAATATATTGACTGATAATAATTTTAAAAGTTATCAATATTTTCAATGACGTTTATAAAGTTGTAAAACTGTTTTATGAATTCTTATTTCTGTGAAAAGTTTGTCAACATCACCTTCTTAGTTAAAAATTACAAAAAAATTATATACTATTTTGTTTTATATTTAACAGTCAGTATATTATTAAATTATGTAATATATAAAAAATAATAATAATATGATAAAACAATAATAATAATAAATCTTAAATTGTGCTCAATTGTATAAATTATTTTTATAGTTTCAGTATAAACATGATTTACAAACCAAATTGAAATACTCGGTCCCAAAAAATCGAAAATAGTTTCTCTTAGAAAAGGGTAATAATTTAATGATATTCATTCCAGTTCCTGAATATTTCACAAAGTCAAACCATCGTCAGTAACTAAAGAATGAATAATCCAAGTCACACAGTCATTCGCTCCTTCTATAACTAACTTAATAGGCATGAAACGCAATCTTCAATCTATATACTTATTAATAAGTTATTACATAAGTTCGTATGGTGTGCAAAAGTTTTATCCTAATGTGTCAAATCGGGTTCGCTTGTCTTTTTTGGTTACTATAATAAAATTTGATTTACCGGATTAGAATTATTATAAAAGGTGGTTTTGCGAGCTTCAATCAACACGTATTTATAAAAAACGAAAGAGATTCGGATTTACATAGAGATTTATGTAGAGCAAAAATATAGAAAACACACTTGGCACAGAACATTGCTATCAGTGAACGAGATACACCGGACCACACTAAATTCACTTTCTATTGTTTAATTGTGAATGATAAATATGTTTCATTCAAATCAAAAAAAATAATTTATAATTGAAGCGTTAAAAATAATAAACCTAATTTCAGTGGATAGAAAACAAAACATTGCAAAATTTTATAATATATTGACGAAATGAGAATTCAACCTTTATAATTTCTAACGACATCCTTTTTCATATCTTAAGAAATTTGGTGTTGACAAGACCGGAAGAACCGCACAGGGTGACGTCATGAAACCGGAACCAGCGGGAGATCTGCTCACTCTGAAGCAAAAAATGGAACAGATGACTCTTCAATTGCAGAAACAATCAGAGGTAATTTTATTTGAAAGAACGAATGTTTAGTACTATTATTAATGAATTTTCTTACCCTCTACTATATTAACCATTGATTTCCAGGGCATTAATAAAGTAAATCAATTCGAATAATTTTTCCAGAAATTATGTTCAATTCAACATATTTTGTAGAGTCTAGACACTTAATTGTCAAATCTATAGCAAATACGAAAGATATCTATATTGATTTTGTTTACTTCAGCTCAGTTTAAATTTCAGTACCTACAAATATTCATAGAAGTAAATCTAGGTTTATACTTTAAACAGGATTTTTCAGAGAAAATCTTTTGAATTTTCGAATGTATAAAACATATTTGGAACTTTACAATGTTTAAAATATGTTTCAGATATAATAAATAAAATTTATGCTTATTTTTCTGTATATATTTTATCCAAGTAATATGATTATACTATTATAATATTATAAAAACGTTTACAATATGTAAACATGTTCTTCTAATTTGTCTTCTCATTCGAGACGTTTAAGTCATTGTAGATCTCTTTTATGTAAACATATATAGTGTCATAGCTTATCCAAAATGAGATATTATGCATGTAGAGAGTGTCAATTAGTAATTAAGCATATTTTAGTCATCTGAAACCTCAAACTGTTGATTATAAATAGAAAATAACAACAACAAAAATAGGAAATCTGCGGTCACTTATTATTAATTAATTATCCCCGAATTTGTATATTCAAATGTTTTAGGCACAGGACTGTTTCCCATTTGGGGTACAGTATTATTTAATCAATTGAGACTGTTTCATATTTGTAAAAGTAGGTACTATGTTCCTTAAAACGTGTGTTAAAACGAATTAAATAAATTAATTAAAAGGAGTATTCTAGTTCCTGATCAAACTTTAGCTTAACGTTAATTACTAAATAGAGTTTCAATAATTTAACGTTTTATAATTGATTATTTTGTTTTATCAAGTTTTATCATGTTATGTTAAGTTATATCAAGTTATGTTAAGTTATGGCAAGTTATATGAACATATCAAGTTATTCTTTACACCCTGATCAAACTTGAGCCTAACGTTATTACTAAATACAGTTTCACTAATTTTACGTTTTATAATTAATCATTTTGTTATATATAAAATTTTATGAAGTTAGATCAAGTTATATGAACATATCAAGTTATTCTTTATATCCATATGCTTCACAAATTGGGAATAAACTTATTTCTGCCCCATTAATAGAATTGAGAAACATTGTTGGTGCATTTTAATTTACGGTCGAATTTATGGCGTTCACTTTATTTCAGGTGATAGATTGTCCGATATGTTATGCAGAAAGAAGGAATACCATATTCCAATGCGGTCACACATTTTGTGCGAGCTGTGCTCGTCGGTGCACCGATTGTCCCAATTGTAGGGTTAAAATAAAGCAAAGAACAAAAATGTTTTTGACATGACTTCATGCGCTAAACCAGTACCACTCTTTTTCCTCACCAACAATCTCCCAGCCGTTTCCCCAATAAACATCCATTATTATTTTTGTGTTGAAAAATACATTTTCTTAATATTGGTCCATTTATTATACAACATATTTATATGTGTATTTATATTTTTATATATAGTATACTTAAAATAAAATTATTTGTTCAATTGTTCAATTTAATAAAATTATTTTTATCTGAAAATTATCTTGTGAATAATTGTTCTAAATACACATAATATATTCCAGCTTATAATAGTAACATTACATATTTTAGTTGCAATAAAACTAATGATGCATTTGATTATAAAACACTACTTACCTATACATTATGTAACCCAAATTCATTAGTGCGTTAAAAATATTGCACAAATCAAAATAATTTTTTTGGGGAAGTAAAACAAGAAAACAAAATTGTGTCACTATGAATGAGGTCGTTATTAGACTATAAATAACATACATATAAGTATTAAAATATAAAATAACAATTTTGGATATAGTTACCTACCTTATAATGCAATATAGCTTAATTGTATATATTTGTTGACTATTTGGAGATTTAGGCTTTTTTAGACAGTAAATTTGTATAGGCATACTATATTGAAAGGAAACACAAGCATCCATTTATTAAAAAGGACTATCGATCTGGAAACCTGATGTTTTATTTTCATCCATTTTAAATTGTGTATTAACGATAGATATTAAAAATAAAACAATAGAAAAATAATAAAAGTAAAATTTCGCAGGCTTCTAGCTGGGTTAACTGATTCATTATAATTAAATGTGATTGGAACATCTTTTCCAGTCAGCTAAAAGAACCACAACAGAGAAGAAGTTGACAATAACCCCTAATTTTATTATATATTAATTTTTTACGTATACAGACCTAATTCATGTATTTTATATTTGAACATAATTCTAAAATGTGTTATAATTTTTTAGTCAGCTTTATACATTTGAGACTATTTGAAATCTAATTATATAATTATGGACATATAATGTTCTCAAGTGACTCACGATTTAATATATATTGGGAAAGCTGAGATATTTATATAATTTCTAGTTTTTACTATAATTCTAAATAAAACGTAATATGTAACCGATGAATATATAATTGATAAATGTTAACGAAACCTGTAATCACTCATAAGCCGTGTCCTAGTTCTTTTTCTCATACTTCACAGCTATTGATATTCATCTTTGCTGATTGATTTAAATAAATCGTAAAAATGTTTATGCCAGAATATTCGTAAGCCATTTTGTGTCTTTTCATTCTATTGCTCAATTATGCCATCAGTCATACAATATTGTATAGTGACAATAAACTATTTGGGGAACCATGCAGGGATACATGCGTCATTTTCTATATCTATTTTTCTGTAAAACCCAGGGGCGTAAATCAGGGGGTGGCTTTGGGGCTCAAGCCACCCCAATGTTTTCAAAATTAAAAGTTTGCGCCCCTGTAAAAAAAATGCATACTAGATATTTTGGGCTCTCAAAAAAT
>JAUZNC010055078.1:0-14534 GCA_034780395.1 Vannuccia rotundouncinata | reverse complement strand
CTAACGGGGAAAAATACCAGAAACAAACTTTGGATTCCATGCGTTTTTCAATTAATAGAATTTTAGCAGCAGTCCACAGAAGTGAACAATTCGACATTGTAAGAGATCCTCAGTTTGCTAAATCAAGAGAAGTATACATGGCTTATACGAAAACATTAAAAGTTTATACTGATTTTTAATAGAAGTCTATAGTTTTAGCCATCAACATAAAGTTTATACTCGGTTTTATAATCTTTGTCAAAAGTGGTCCAACGGTTGACAATATACATAGCTTACCTACTGTTTCATAAATATAAATGGTAAATAGATTATACAGTAGATATAATAAATGTTTGTAATTTGTTACTTGTTTATTTGAAAAGAAGTCTAATGCAGTTGTGTTGTAGAATTTCAGTGTGTATGGCATTTCAAAATCAATGATATCTTGTAACCTAGCAGAACTGTACTACAAGGTCATACTGATAACACTCAGAAGGAGAAAAATTACACATTTTTCAGTCAACTTCTAAATGACACCATACCCTCTCTGCTAAAAGGGCCCTTGTAGTGAGATAACTTTGTAGAGAGACTTCATTCATAAAGGCATAGGAATCTTCCAGAAATAGGGAGTGATTATATCCATTGAAAAAATAGGATTCCTGGATTAACTATTCTGGGGTTAGTTCTGACCAATAGAAATCTACTATTAACTATGCATAATTCTTCATTGTTATTTTGGAGAAACAATCAGCTAAGAAGGATGCAGTGGAATGAAGAGAAAAATGAAAAACTGGAGGTGGACCTAGCTGCTCTACACTTTCTCCATGCAGCAATCGAATTCGGAGCATTTACTGAGAAAGCAAATAGAATCAAGTCTAGTGTTCTCCTTTGATTTGGATGCCTTACCAGGTGGCAGTTTTGTGTCTCTGTTGACACATTTGTCAGACTCAAATGGAAGTGATGCTATGGAGAGTACTTTTCAGTCATCTGCGGGACCACCTACTGTAATGCCTTCTGACATTGGAACAACTTGTGAACCCAATGTGATGTCTGATGGTTAATTCATTGACTTATTGATGGCCTTGATCCATGAGTGTTTTTCATAATGTCTTACTCGAAAGGGCCAACATTGAACACAACCAGAAGATGATTTTTCTTTAATTGAAGGAACAAATTTACCAGTCTAAGTTGGCCAACATTTTGTAAAATATTTTTTGTTATTGTTGTGCTTGTTCATATATATATATATAAGTATCTATTCATGTAATTCAAATGTAAAACTTTTTTCTATGATTATACACTTAGAAATATATTCATATTTGTATAATAATAATATAATATCATACCTAACATAATTAAGATTTGTTGGACTGTTCAATGAAATAGTTTTTCTAGAGAACATTTAATATTTTATGACAAAAATTAATTTGAAGCTATATTTTACAAATATATCATTTTATGTTGACATTTTTAACAATTTTTGAAGAGTGAATCTTTAATAAAATATAGCTTTAATATACAAGTGTAAGCATAAGCCTACATTATTAAGTGTAATTAATATCAACTTGTACTTGTCAAAAAGTGAATAAATAATAAGAAAATTTTTTTAGTTTGCTTAGTAATAATTTGCTTTGAAAATATTCTCAGACATTGAAGTTGATTTCTGATTCAGGAACATTGCCCACATTTTCAAACTCTGGTTCTCTTCTCCAATAGCTATATTATGAAGAACAGTAGATGCAATAATAATAGCAAGACACTTTTCTAGTCTAACTTGCAAACCATACTTAAAAGCTGGAAATATTTGCTTCTATGCACCAATACCATGCTCTACATGGTATC
Source organism: Vannuccia rotundouncinata (assembly GCA_034780395.1). NCBI lineage: Eukaryota > Metazoa > Platyhelminthes > Proseriata > Coelogynoporidae > Vannuccia > Vannuccia rotundouncinata. Next base: position 12,713 of record JAUZNC010055078.1, on the reverse strand, counting down.
TATTACTTTTGAGAGCTCTATTGTAATGCTCCTGTACTGCATGGTTCATAACACAAAATGGTGTTAGCAAATATTATTCACAGGAATATCCAGAGTCCCTAAGACCCCTCCAGCATTTCCTCAAGCTTATCCAGTAAGCAAGAATTGCTGAGAATTCAAGAGTCAAGAACACTTCCATACCACCTGTCTATTATAATAAAAGAAGAATCCATACCACTGAAAATTGATAGAAAATATCCTGTACTATTAAAATAAAGTTTAAAATTGGGGCCAAACAGTTTTTTGATCTCAACATGTGTGCCATCTATCAGTCTGATAACACCAGGAAACCTTATGTATAATGCAACAAGCAGTTGATTGATGCACCACAAAGAGCTCACCATCAGTCATCTGGAACCAAAAGATCATGTAGCATAAAAACCTAAGGCAAGAAGTAGCTGAGGGGTTGCAAGTGAGGATTAAGAATGTCCATAACAATGTCCAGTGGTAACCTGACTTTTCCAATGCAGGTGGGCCTTAAAACAAACTTTCATTCCCATGCCTGTTTATAGCTAAAGGAGCCCTCCTAGTGAGATAACTTTGAAGAGAGAGGCTACATAACTAAAGGAGTCATCATAGGGAGACTTCTTTGCAGTCAAAATTCTATAAAATTTAACAAATATATAATGTATTTAAACAAAAAATCAATGGAATTAAAAATAATATTATAAATAAAATTAGAAAAATAATAAACTTAATTATAATCAATCAAATATTAAATAGACATGACAAATTATTTACATATAATATATACATATAGTATTTGCATTCATCTCCCAAACATAATTTTTCATTGGATATGTGTCTTTTCATAGGTGTCACTTTTGAGTCTTAAAAAAAATTGGAAGATTCCCATGCCTGAGCAGATTATAATTAACCACAATTTATTTTAAAATATTTTAAATTTATGTTTTTTTATTTTATAAATGTAGATCTAAAGATTTAATCAATACAGGAAGTAATGGCAGCTACCCTGTAGTCTTTTTTACAGTATATCATATAGTGCCATTATTGTATAGCAACCAAATAAAAGGGTTTTTATATAATTAATGATTAAAGCACATGTGCAAATGACAGCCATGGCCAGAAAAGTGGTAATTACTTTAGTCAAAGCCAGGGGCCAGCACCAAGCTGTATTGCATGTCTTATGCATTACAGATATTTAAGATTCTTTGTATTTTTCTAATTTTACACCAGATTTAACCTCCTAGACCTAAATGGAATGGATTATTAGCAGGCTGGAGCCAGAGCTAGACCCCACATAGAAAAATACCTTCTGATCATTTGTCCAACACTCTCCCACCTGAACAAGATCATAATAATATTTTACTTAATATTCTCAATTGTACTTACAAAAATTTCTCATTATGCGTTTTTTCAAAATTTACAACAACAACATCCTCTATGGACACTGGTTTATATGACCGTTTTAATGCAATTACTTGTTTTCCAATATATGTGGAATGAGTTTCTTGCATAATTCCCAAAACTATACAATCAATTATTGCTTAAAATATATTAGTTAAATATTTTAATTTAAGAATTTTAAAAAATATATATAATAACTAATAATCTTATGTCCGGGACAATTTTGAAGTATAATTTTGTAAAGTAGTCAATATTTTTAAATGTTACATAATTTTTTTTAATTAAGAATGTAAACTTCTAATTTCAACTCTAATGTTAGTTAATTATCAACTGTTTACAATACAGTTATTAACACTATTCATGTGTTATCATTATTAATATAATCAGTTATCCCTTATTATATATATTTATTCTTAAAAACAATTAAAAAGTTTTATAAATAATTATCGCAATTATCTTTAACAATTTTCATATTTTAAAATAATTGTTTTGATTATTTACTATTTTAACTTGCACTTTTGCTAACCAGAATTATATTAAACTGTATAATGTTTTTTTGTATTAAATTATTTTATTGCAATATGACAAAAAGCTAACAATTGTTTACAAACATCTGATATATAATTGAATAGAACTGCGAGTTTTGGGAATTTTTTACGCTGCGAATTGCATATGGTGGTCATTCGCGGTTAAATAGTTAGCAAATATTTGTGTTATCTTAAATGTTTTAATAATTTACCTAATTGGTAAACTATTTGTTATATTCTTTTAAAAGACAAGAGTTTAATTATTTATGTATAATGATTATAATATAATGTTATAAATTTTTGATGAAAATTAATTTGTTTCCGCAAGACGAAAAACTAAGTATTACCGAAATGTAAAAGTAAAAGGTAAAAAATTTGGTAATTATAGCATTTTCATAACAAACAATAATTAAATTAGAAATAAATTTATTAAATTTATAGTTCAAGCAATCAATAAAATGTGATGTTCTTTACAAAGAATAGAGATAAAAAAAATTCGGTAGAATTTCTGTAATTTCATAGAACATTTTTCCGTACTTGCGAATTCATTTTTTACTCTTCTACATATGAATATTTGTATATATATACAGGGTGTTTCATATAAGTCACGCATCATAGGAGAAATTATATATTTACAATTTACAAGATAATTAACATATAAAAAAACAAGTATCAATTTATGTAGTCATTTTTAACCCCACATGATTTTAAAATCAAATAAATTATTTGAATATCATTAAAAAATTTTAATGAATGCTTCCAAATCTTGTAAATTGTAAATGCTTCCAAATCTTGTAAATTGTAAATGCTTCCAAATCTTGTAAATTGTAAATATATAATTTCTTCAATGATGCGTGGCTTATGAAACACCCTGTATAATGAATATATATATATAGTGCGGAAATCATTTTTTGACAAATCATAAAGTTTGCTGTTTAAATATAGCTCGAATATAGTTATTTATAGTTTGTGCTCCAAGCCTTTACAATAAATATACAAAGTATACAAAAATTACACTTATAACAAATATAACATATATTTGTTAGGTAAAAGATGTACAAGTTGTTGATACAATTTTAGGCGCCATAGAAATTTAAAGGGGGGGGCAATAGGCACCCCTATTCCTCCCCCAGGCTACGGGTATGGGCTCTATAATAATTGAGGCTTCAGAAAAAACAGGAAAGATATCTCTTTTGACTATAAAACAAAATAAAAAAAGGCAGTTTATTATATTATTTCTACTATTTTAAAGGAAATTTAAAATTTTGCATTTTTAAAAAATATAAAAAAAATTTTTAATAAAAATTGTTAGTGTTTTTTTTAGGGGTCCTAAGTAAATGTCGCTCCCCCTACTTTTAATGCAAAGGTCCAAAGACCCCCCGGATCTCTCAGCTCCTACGCTTTGGTTAAAAATTATAATGGTGAACTTGAAGTAAGCTTGTGAAGTTAGAAATGGATATGGATTATAATATAATTATAATACAATGAATCACTTATATTTCGAAATCGTTTAAGTACTTTAGATATAAACATTGTCTTAAACATGGCGCATTGTTTAAAATTAGTGTTAGTTTTTGTTTTTGCTTAATTTTGTTCTGTATTACTTCGTATTATCTCCACAATGATGTGTGGTATGTTATGTTTATAATCTTCCTAGATTTACTTTAAGTGTTCTATTTGTATTATCGATGTATATCTATGTATATCTATGTTTCGATATATATATATATATATATATAGAGGCTTATTGGCAGGACATTTAAAAGGGAGGGGCACATCAATTTTAACCAGTATCCATCCTCTGTCCACCGAACAGGGCCTCACTGCAATGGCATAAATATCAGAGACAGAAATAAGGGGGCACCCAATTTGAACAATTTCATTGTTCAGCAAAGCCAGCCTGTATTTTGCGAAGCCAAAGTAGAAGATCTCTAGCACAAAATCTCACTCTAAAATCATGAATTTTGTTGTGCTGGTGCAGAATCTCACTTACATATGCTGCACTGGTGCACAGCATTCCAATTTTTTTTAAAAGTTGTATTATAATTTTTAAATTGTCTTGATAGGGTTTCTTGATATTACATGATCAGCCATTCTAATCCCTGCTTAACTAAAGCTCTAGTGCTTTTCTGCTGTGTACCAGCTCTTAAAAGTTTAATTTTTTAAGATACCTATTGCCTTGTGATCAAGTTTGCACCATTGTCTTTTGCCTGCTTGAAAGTAATGGGTCATATTCTATCAATAAAACATCATTTTTGATTTTAAAATCAACCATATATAGTTAAACTGTTAATCTATAAATACTAGTTTTTAATACAAATAATTTAATCAATAGATCAAGGTTTAATAAGAATATGAATTAGCAGGCATATCTAGTTTTTTTTCTTATAATAGTGTTACACCCTGTACATTAAACAGGAATATTTATTTATTCTTTTTTAAATTGTGATTTTATTTTAGCACTCAATTTATTTCATCAAAGTGTCAAAATAAATGCAGATAATAAAGGTAAAAAATTTGGGTGGCATTGCCCCCTTTAAACCAGGGACTTTGCAAAGATAACTCTTTTATTTTTCCTCAGGACAGAGATTGGACCAAATCATAGTAGCAGGAATATGAGTGCCCCTATAATTCTTTTTTTCACACAAAAAATGAAAAATAGCACTCCCAAACATTTAGGGAGTGCCATTTAAACTCTGAAAAGAGAAAGTGTACAATTGGCTTATTATACATTAAGGGGCAACTGCATCCTATTTATGCTTCAAAGTATTAATCATTTTTTATTTTGAAATATGAGTATTCATACCTACTCAATGATGACATTAAAAAACTTTGTAATTTAATTGTATGAAAAATCTTGTCCTTTCTTTCTTCTACCATCAAATCTAGACTATAAAAAAACCTTCCTAAAACTCAAACTTTATTTGCAGCTATTTGTTCATAAAGTATGGATGTGATAAATTATACTATTTTGATATGAATGGTCTATGAAAAGTTGATTGCAAAGTGTATCTGTGGATATCATACCTTACTACAGGTCAGCATTGCCATCATCCACCTAAATGAACACATTCACTATCAAAAAATACTAAGTTGCAACCTATATGTAACATGGAAGATTGCCATTTTGAAATTATGCCACTCAAAAGGCTGCATATATGAAATGACTGTGGAAACACCTATCACGGTGCATAAATAATCAAAATTTAAAGATGAAATTCACCAGCCAATCTATAAACACAGATTGATTGCTATTACCTGGAGATACAAAAATATAATCAAATTTAAATTTTTTAACAGTTCATTTTTTTCTATGGCCAAAATAGTGGTTTTAGCCAATTTTCTTGATTCTGTGTTGTCCGAATTTTTGGAAAAATTGACAATATTAGATTCACTCTATGTACAGGACAGTTGAGCTTTGTTGAGATCATTAATAATTTTTTACTATTTACATAGGGTGCATAATATTGATACTGTGTTTCTCATAATTTACCTCTAATAAAGGAGACCCTACCACATAATAAAAATAAATAAAACATTCATTACTATTTCAAAAAACATATTAAGAAATACCTTAATTTATTATTAAATAAAACAGGAAGTAACAAAAAGCCTGTGGTCCATTAAACATGTTAATTTATTATACAATTTTTTGTAGATCTACTCCAATGACATGTACTATAATGAATAAAAACAGTGAGAGATAGGTATTATCTATAGTGTGATTACCAAACTATAAAAGGTGACATAATCTATTTACATAATTATTATAAGATTAAAAAAAAGCAATTTAATTGAGTAAAGAAAGAAAAGTGGGGGGGGGATAGAAGGAGGCTATGTTATAATAATAAGAAATGTTATATAAAAGATGAAGGTTAAAAGTCATATTCCAATTTTCTGTTGATTTGTTGTTTTCTCTATATGGATGGCTTCTTTAAAGTGTAGATTGAGTGAGTTGGTGTCTTTGACCAAAATGAAGACATTGAAATTGGATTTACAGATTTATTTGCATTGGTAGAATGAGCTGGAATTGTTTTTGAGGTGTTGTTTGATTGGTATGGAGTTCACTGATGGAGCTGCCAATATAGCATGGTGCATAAATAACTGAAATTTCAAGATGAAATTCACCAGCAAATCTGTAAACACAGATTGATTTACTATTACCTGGAGATACAAAAATATAATCAAATTAAAATATTTCAATGGTTCATTTTTTTCTATGGCTAAAATAGTGATTTTGGCTAATTTTCTCAATTCTGTGTTGTCCAATTTTTTTGAAAAAAAAATCACTGGTAAATCTGTATACACTATTTGATTGCCTGAACATAGAGATACAAAAATGTGGTGACATTACATTTTTTTTAACAGTTCATTTTTTTATGTGGTCTAAAATGACCATTTTGGCAATTATAGAGGAAGTGTATAAAAATTTCACCAGATTTTTTTTGTGTTACAATTTGTTAGGTACACTTTAGTGATTCTAAAACAGGCAAAACTAATAAATTTTAGTGGTTCAATTTTTTGTTTCATGCAGAAACAGTTTTTTATACTACTTAAAAACTTAGTATTATACTGTTTTAAGTAGTATTCATATAAAATTGCATCAATTTAAGATATTTCTTAGTTTCTAGTGTATAATTGTCATGAGACACAATTTGTCATGTATTATAATGTAAGAAACACCCAGAGACACACATTAACTCTTGTGTTAGCCACTGACAGATGCACAGTTTCCTATTATACTAACAATATTAAAAATGAACAAAATATAAAACTATGAACAAAGTTGACAAACACATATGATAAAATGTTCTCAATAATCATCAATAATTAATACACACAAATATTGATACAAACACAAGGAAACAGTAGCAAGTTTTTATAAATGACGACTGTTGTAGGTCTGAACACATTTCAGCAATCTAGTCAAGAACTGAGGATGGCTTTCATTCAGCTTGTAGTGTGTGAATAGTTCAAAAAAGTCATGGTGAACAGATTCACTGGTCTGTTCACTGTAAGGTCTGTAGCACTACAAAATTCCTGCATGTGATATAGGATATAGCATGGATCTTTAGAGTCAGCTTGATTTGGAGGGCTTCAAAGTTTTCACGAAAGCATATAATCTTCAAGGAATAGTCAGCACTCAACGAATTTCCAAAACACTTATCACTACTTCACAAAGACTTTGGAAGGCATCAACAAAGGGTAAGTAATTCATTGGGCAAATAGCTTCCAATTTATCGGTTGACTTCAGCAGTTTCTTAGCAGCATTTTCAGTAAATGAACCCCTGTAGAGAAGCTCATGTTCAACATGACACTGAGTCAACCAAAGTTCACTGTTTTCCCACTTTGCATGAAGGTGAGAATAGAGTGTTCCCACAGTGCCTGTCATTAATTATTTCAACTATTTTCTGTTCATTTTCTCCTCTCAGTAAAGAAGGGTGAATGACATTATCAAAATGTTTGGTATTCTTCTTTTCTGACCGGAATATTTTCTTTACAAAACCATTTAAATCATTACACATAATTGTTGGTTTCAACTGTCGATCAACAACTGAATTCTTTTCCAGTTTAATGAATGCAATCTGTTTTGTCCAACATATTGAGTTGATTTCTTAAATATGGTTGAATTGCGAGACTAGGAAAAGTGGACTTCAACACATTAGCCAATTTTAAAATTTTCCTCTGGCTTAGGTGCAAATTCATTTGAACTGAATGAACATCCTTGGCTGACATGGAAGATGTACCTGAAGAAGATGTGTTGCTATCACTCAAAGGTATATTTTCAGTTTCAGTAATATATGAAACATTTTCTTTTTATTTGCAACTGTTGCAAACATGTGGTTTACCCTGAGACAATTCTGCAAAACAATATGAACACAATTTTATTGGCTTGGACTTGGGTTTCCGATTTGATCAGTATTACCAACAGTGGGTCGTCCATCAGGAAGTTTTGTAAGACCATTAGCAAAGTCACCTTAAACAAACAAACATAATTGTACTTTGTTATTTATATTATGGAGTATATTATGATTATCTATAATTGAACAAAAGACGAATGAAAAGACAATTTCTGTATTTAAGTAAAGAATGATGTAGTTTTATTGTTTTTGTTTACTTTTTATGAATGTAAAAAAGCACAATATTTATATAAAGTGTTTTTATGTTTGGTGTTTTGATAATAGGTTGGTACGTACCTATAACATAAAAAACTAAACATTATAATGCTATCTGTTTTATACAATAAAATGTGTTTAAATAAAAAGTTTGACATACTTGGATTGATTGTTGAATGACAAACTTCATACATTTTGCACATACAATTAGTTTTGTCATTTCCATTTTGAGTGCTGCACATTTCGAAACGTTTTGAGTAGTCAAAGACATCATAGGCCAGTATCCTTTCCTTTCGCCATCATAGATAGTTTATTGCAGCAAGTACCACACAAAACACTTGGAAATCATGTGTCATTTTGATCAAAATCTTCTATTGCATAAGCATGAATAAGTGTCACTAAGTAGTTATACTTCTCATTTCCTTTGATTTGTTCATACAAATTAAACAAACGATTTTTCTAAAGTCATTATAAATTCTTTTGTAACACCAATCCTTCCTGATTATTGTTTCGGCCAAAATATAATTAGAAATAATACCACAAATATCAGTAGACCACAAAGTATCAAACACACTGACAGCAGAATGAGTGAGACAGTCAATATACAACACCACATATTAAAGTAAAATTGATCAATATTTATTACCTGTAAGAGTGGATTTAATTTAACTGTGCATTTGAAATCGAATTAATCAACCAGTCATATTGACCAGCTACTTTTAGCAATAGGAATAAGTTAAGCACCATTTTATAAGTAAATTGGAAAGATAATTTGAGGCATAATGAAAACATGTGCCTGTCTATCTTCATTTAAACTTGCTACTGTTTCCTTGTGTTTGTATCAATATTTGTGTGTATTAATTATTGATGATTATTGAGAACATTTTATCATATGTGTTTGTCAACTTTGTTCATAGTTTTATATTTTGTTCATTTTTAATATTTGTTTGTATAATAGGAAACTATGTAACTATGTGTGCATCTGTCAGTGGCTAAAACAAAGTTAATGTGTGTCTCTGGGTGTTTCTTTCATTATAATACATGACTCATTGTGTCTCATGACAATTATACACTAGAAACTAAGAAATATCCTCAATTGATGCAATTTTATATGAATACTACTTAAAACAGTATAATACTAAGCTTGTAAGTAGTATAAAAAACTGTGTCTGCATGAAACAAAAAAATTGAACCACTAAAATTTAATAGTTTTGCCTGTTTTAGAATCACTAAAGTGTACATAACAAATTGCCACACACAAAATATCCGAAACAGAATTTTTTATACAATTCCTCTATAATTTGGAATTCTATAATTGCCAAAATGATCATTTTAGACTATATGAAAAAATTAAACCGTTAAAAAATGTAATGTCATCACATTTTTGTATCTCTAGGTTCAGGCAATCAAATAGTGTATACAGATTTAGCAGTGAATTTTCTTTCAAAAAATTTGGACAACACAAAATTGAGAAAATTAGCCAAAACCACTATTTTGTCTATAGAAAAAACTAACCATTGAAATATTTTTATTATATTTTTGTATCTCCATGTAATAGCAATCAATCTGTGTTAACAGATTGGTTGGTGAATTTCATCTTGAAATTTCAGTTATTTACGCACCATGCTATATTGGCAGCTCCATCAGTGAACTCCATACCAATCAAAGAACAACTCAGAAACAATTCCAGCTCATTCTCACTGTTTTTATTCATTATAGTACATGTCACTGGAGTAGATCTCCTAAAAATTGTATAATAAATTAACATGTTTAATGCACCACAGGCTTTTTGTTTCTTCCTGTTTTATTATTTATTAATAAATTAAGTTATTTCTTTATATGTTTTTTGAAATAGTAATGAATGTTTTTTTATGTGGTAGGGTCCCTTTTATTAGAGGTTAATAATGAGAAACACAGTATCAATATTATGCAACCTATGTAAATAGTAAAAAATTATTAATGATCTCAACTGTCCTGTACATGGAGTGAATCTAATATTGTCAATTTGTTTTTGACAGAGAATGTGTGACTGCATCTCTCAAATTGTATTATCAATGACTGTGCTACTTTGGAAGTTCTAAATGTCAAAGCATGACAACAAAATTATATTTGATTGGATTTCAAAAAATTAAACATCAATAACTTAGATTGATTTTCCTTTGTGTTATATTGATTTTTGATATAAGTGCAAAACCAGATTATCATTTATGCAGATATACTTTTATTGCTTATACCAGTACCTTTCATGCATTGGAGCTCTTAAGATCTTTTTGCATTACTATAGGGTGTTGTTGGAAGATCTTCCAACAAAACCCTATAGTAATGCAAAAAGATTTTATTAATATAATATATACAATAATAAGTAGTTATTATATAGGTCTATAGTAAATTAAAAGAATACATAACTGGAACTTTGTGTGTTATTATATATTATAAATTATTTTATGTGCAACTTATACATTTTTTTAAATAATTTAGTTTATTTCAAATTTACATTTTTGTATTTTTTAATTAAAATTACAAACATCGCTTAAATAATACTGAGTAGCTGACTAGAAATTACTTTTTTAAATCATACTTGGTAAAACTCGGTCAACAAGCAATCAATTATTAAGAGTATTTTTAATTGTTTATTTCAATATACTTATATGTGAAGTATTAGTAAATGGTAATTTATTAAATAAGTTATAATACTATACATGTGGATATTTTGGGTATACAGAGCCAAATATAAAGACCATAACCTAGTTTGTGGTGTATAACTGAAAGCAAAACACTCAAATCCTTTTTAAAAGAATTAATTTTTTTGAAATAATTTGTTTTCTGTTCTGATAATTTACAGACATAGTTGTTTACATCCCTCTTCACATCCCTCTTTACATCCCATCTGCAAAATTTACTTAGTGCTTACATTAATTTAAATATTATACAACAACTATTCTGGTCTATGCATGAAAATAACTTGTGTTTTAAAACTCAAAATTCATTTAAAAATTTGTTCTCAAACAGTATATAATATTAATACAATTTGTTTTAGACAATATGATGAGTGTTGAAGCAGCTTTAGATTCTTACTATGTGATAAATAAGACCGATATTCAGAAAGTCTTTCATTCAACACAAGATGTCGTCAGGTATGTTGATTAATTACCCTTGTGATTGCTTCTAATATTTACCACTGTAGAATATATTTTCGTCTATCGTTTGAAGGTATGTTCAACACAACACAATTGGAAAGAATGATGAAATGATCAAGCAATTTATTTTCTCAGTTAATGGCCCATACCTTGATATAAGTAACGCACATGTATCCGATGATGCTGCAGTACATGTTATCAACTTAATAAAATGTTTCACCAATAAACTGGGACAGTAAGGAAATATTTCTCTTTATCTAAACTATACAATTCACTGAAGTTAACTTCATAAGATAAATACTTTTCAGAAATCTAAGTTTTTCCGAGAAGGATAACCTAGTAACTACAACATTGGATAGCCTGGATGTTCGTCTTTCACATAAGTATTGGGCAGCTGCTATCTCACTTCTACAGTCCCATCAATTACTTTTGGCATTTACGATAAATCCACCTTTGGTTTGTTGTTGTCAATTTTACACTTTTTTTGAAAAAATTAGTGACTTTAAGTCACAAACCATTTTCGATAAATGATACATTTTTACCGTTAAAATATGCAAAATCTTTTATTTAGATTGACCGTTTGATCAATGTGATACATTCTCCATTGTCAGAAGACAAACAAATAATTGTTCAGTTAACAATTGCTCACTTGATAAATCTGTTCGAAAAGTATGTTTTAACTTTGACAATCCATCGATAACACTATATTATGTTGATATTTTAAGTTGTTCAATATTGATTATAGATTATTGGAAGTATTGCAACAGACAGGATCCCCAGTGAGCAAATTATGCCCCGTCTATCGATTTTTTGTCAGTTTATGGCCCGAGTCAATCGTTCACTCGGAAGGCCTTGTTCGACAAAAGGTCCGTCATCTTCTCCATCAATCTGTTGATGAAATTGGTATATTGGTGAGAAAATCAGACGACAACAAAAGTTTTGAACAACTGGGTCGAGCTGTGAAGTCTGTTTGGACCAAAGTAATTTATCTTGTTTCTTGATAACATTTAACACATTTCTTTTATGACTTATGACACATTTTGTTTATATGTAAGGAGTTGGCTGTTAAATTAAAGAAGTTGTTTGTCTCCCAACCTGAATTCACGCTCACTATCTCAGCTACACTTTTGAAATTAATGGGCAATGTGAGTTGTTTCACCCAATTGTGTGTTCGGCTACCTGTTTTAATCAAGGTCACTTGTTTTGTCTGTTGGCAGATGATTTTACGCAGTGATAGCGAGGTGATGGAAGCTTCTGCCCCAATCTTCCAAAAGGCAATCTGTACATTGATGACATTTAAAGGAGACAGCTTGGAAGATCTACTCAAGGTTTATTATAATTCGTGGAAGTTGGTCGTAGAGGCTGTTACTGAGAACTCGGGTTGGTGATAACTATAATACTATCATTTATATTTATCTAGATAGGAAATTGCTGAGTTTGGAAATCATGGAGATATAACTGCACTATACATTATATAGAGAGGAAATCATAGAGATATAACTGTACTATACATTATATAGAGAGGA
>JAUZNC010055067.1:0-14241 GCA_034780395.1 Vannuccia rotundouncinata | reverse complement strand
ATATTGCACAGTGCAGTATTATGTGGAAAAACCTATCCTATGTAAATTATGCATAGATATATTGCACAGTGCAGTATTATGTGGAAAAACCTATCCTATGTAAATTATGCATAGATATATTGCACAGTGCAGTATAATGTGGAAAAACCTATACTATGTAAATTATGCATAGATATATTGCACAGTGCAGTATTATGTGGAAAAACCTATCCTATGTAAATTGTTTTAAGTCTTGTTATATTCATTTTGTTAATATTTTTCAGGGCTATTTTTAGGTATGTTGAAAAAGCGTACACAATTATTTTTCACTTAATAAACAGCTTCATTACAATATAATTATAGTGAGTAAATGCAACCTCGGCGTCTCTAATTGTCTAGTTTAGATTAGTTTAAGAGAAGAAGAAGAAATGGGCAAAAGTGATGCAAGGATGCTGGATCAAATAAAGTGGTTAAGGAGAAGAGTGTGTTTGTCTGTGAGCAAGAAATTAATAACAGACTTTAATTCGAGCCGTAAAGAGATCTGTCTCAATGCTTCTATTCAACAGACTGTTACAAGCGACTATGGAACAATCCTTGTTTCTCTATTTTTTTAACTTTCGATAGTTATAGTTAGCATATTATATGATATCCTCAGAAATACAACGCTAGAGTTAATTACCAAAGTTAAAATCGATGTTTCAAGAATTGTGCCGCTTCACTTTTTATATAAGTAATTGATTTAAATATTACGAAATAATACACCATATATATTTCATTCCTTTGTTATAGCGAAGCAGACAAATTGTTCACTTGCACGTATTATAAAGGGTTTTTAGTCCTCAAAAGTATGCATTTGCTTCAATTAATGGATTTCATACTTGAAACTTGCGCCAATTATTGCGACGTAATTTGTTTATATTTCCTAATTTATGGATAATTAATTATCACTGTAATTAGTTTAATATAATAGTTAGATAGTAATCATATACTGTGTTCTTCCATTTCAGTTTTAGATGATAGTGCAGGTAAGATTTCATCTATTTTTCTTCAATAGAAAGTATATTTACTATCATCTAAACAATAACAAAATTAATAATTAGTTTTAAATAAAGTCCGACGTTAGTTGAAATAAATTGTTGTAGAAGCTAAAATGAAGCCGCGTGTCAAGTCACCTTGAACTATATAATTATGCATGTCCTAAATTAAAATTTTAAGACCTTTTTTGTTGCATCCGCCTTCTTGTGCAAGATTATTATATTACTCTGCAATAACTTCCCGAGTTTTATCTTTCCCTCTCCACAATGAAGTTATTCTACAACAGTAGGTAGATGAATGTCCCCTTTTGATCACGGGTTTTATCACACTATAAACCATAATTCTGACATTATCATTCCCATCATCCGAACATCATTTTACACCACTTTTAGCCTACTAGTGGAGCACCATCCTAACTTCTGGCGTACTTTTATGTCGGCTTTATAACTTGACTGTCGAAAACCTTTGTTGGGAAAGCAGGTTAGCATTTCCCAAGGGGATCTCCACGCTGCTATCTAATCATATTAAATTAAATAACAGCTATACAGGCGGCCGAAATGTGCGCCTAAGTACATGACATATTATATACTATCGGTGTTGATGATTGAACCTGCCAAAGTTAATAAAACATAGACCTCTATGTCGAAAATAAAGTATAATTTCGGGCGACAGCTTCACCGACTGATGACATGGGAAAAAAGTCAAAAATGGCGAACTTTTAGGGCATATAATATTGTTAGAATATCCCATATAACTTAGTTCAGTCTAAATTGGAGACATTCGCAGTATAATTATTTGGTAAGTGGCTGTATTGTGGGTCATGTCTTGATATTTACTTTAGTTCGGGGTCTTTCCTGGATTAAACATGTTTTTCACATTATATAGTTACTTTTGAGTGAATATCGATACTCCAGACATGTCAGAAACTATGTTTAGAAAGGAACATTTATAAGATTAGTTTTTGTGCAAAATCTCGCTTTTTAAAAAACTTTTTAAAAAGTTAAGCCTGAGTTTTAATATAAGAATGATATACTCAGAAAAATAACTATTTGGTCAATACATTAATATTAAAAGTATAATTTCATTTAGTTAATGATTCTTTAGTTATTTTAACGTTATTGTTCTTTAACTTATAAGTAGCAAAAATATGTAATAAAATTTATATGAAGTTTATTTTAAATTCAATTGACTACTTCTTAGTAGTATAAGTAATTACAATATTATATTTAATCAGCCCTAGCTAAATTATCTGTCTCATTAGAAAGGGACGTGCTCTATAATTAATAGCTGATAGCATCCAATTGAATTTATAAACGAAGCATAACATTAAATCTATAACAAAACTATTATTTTCCTAATTTTACATTTTGATTTCCAATAAATAACTAATCTGCATTTTTTCATTCCTCTTCAGCCTACGAACAAAATGGCCAGCGTTTGCGTTCAGTCGTTCGAATCCCAAATGAACGAAGCAACGCCACTGTCCACCAGCACGCAGACTCTATGCTATGACCAAGTTGTGTTCACCACTGTCCGCTCCACCCTCAGTTTCCTCATTACAACAAGGCTGCACGATCCGTGAACATACTTCTTGGACCTGTAGGAAAGCCTACTTCACTCTCTACCACAGATCTTAACACACCCGCAGAAGGATTTTACGACCTCGCCTCACTATACTACTTTCTATATATCAGAATCTTGTATTTAACAGTGATACATTACTGCAATATCTACTTCCCTATTATTTTTAATGCTCTACATTTTCTCTCTCTGACCCCATTGAATATAAATATTTCAAATAATTGCTTGCTTGCTAAACTGAAAACATATTGAATATTTCTCTACTGACGATAGCATGCACAAAATATTGCCGAAAAAACACTATGGAGTATTTTTCGTTGACATAATTTGATAAAAATACACTTGTTAAAACGATTATGCTCACCATAATGCTAAACAAAATTTTAAGATTAGTTAACTTTTATTTTTATTTTATTTAACTTTTAAATTTTATTTTTACTCTATGAACCATTTGTAATATATTTTCTGTTCTTCAATTTGAAAGAAATTAAAACTTTAGTAATTGGACTGTTTGTCGCGTTCATGCTAAGTTATTTATAGAAACATTCATCATTATGACGTCAGCGGTTCCTAATTGCTCACGTGACTTCATGAGATTACTCCGATGATCTCTAAGTTTGAAAATGACACTGGATTCCTCCGAATAGACCTTCCGTGATTTTCTTTGATTTCTGACCTGACGGGTTATATTATTGTCATTTCGTTACCTATGATACCAAATATTGTTTTCGGTTGGTTTGTAAACTTTCTATTAACTTTCTACAAATATTCTACAGTGTATTAACGTTTGTATATATTATAAATACTTACTACACTCTTAAATCGACTCTCTATCCTCGAGGTACGAAAAATGCCTAATTTTTTAATGATTATTATACCAGTGTACAAAGCAATGACGGAAACGTATTTATGGAGAAATACTTACGGTTATTCATTGAACTCTATTTTTTCATTGGTAAGTTCCAAGTTTACAAACTGTCGTATATTTGTTTATTATTTTCCAGTATTTCATCAGTTTTATGGCCAGTTAGCCTTCCAAAGTTGTCTTGTGTTGTTGTAAATAAATAGCCACACTATTGTCAAACCTGTAAATCCATTTTAGAAATATAGACTTTCTTTATCTCCGATGTTACGGATATTAAAAGATTACAACATTTTTAAGATCGATAATTAAGTAATCGATTTATGATAAAATGTCAAATTTTGTAATTATTTTTTATGGATTTTCTTAATTTTTAACTCATAGAAGAAATTTTTTAATCCGATTTCTCTAATCTTCTGTAACATCAAGATAAGTTTGAACCATCTCTATAGCGGTATAGCTGAACCTCTATGTTAGACCAGGGTTTGTTTATTCGACGAGTTTCTTATAGTTGTTCTCCAATATTTAGTTTTATTAAAAAAAAGATTTGGTTGCTAAAATATTGTATTGCATTGATGCCGCAGACTTTGTTTAATTTTGGATTATTAATGCCAGAACAATTTTTACTAACATTATTATTATTGCCTTCATTATTCTAGATTTCGATGGTCAATATTTATTTTACTAGGAAATCAAACCTAAAATGCAGATATTGAACTATTACTATAATTTAGATAACACTTTCGTTATATTTCTCTGACCAATCTAATCTGTATGTGAATATTATGTTTTGACTAACTTTTTGTTTTACCGCCCTCCTTGGCTTTCATTAATATAAATATTCCATTGGTTATATATTCCCCTCTGATTTATGGTATACGTGACCCAAAACTTATGTACACACACCCATGTATAACTCAAGATGATGCTTCATATATACATAGTTATATCAAATTATCGGATGAATTGTTCCCAAATGTACTAAAAATGCATTTATGGGTGAATCTCTTCTTACTAAAACATTATTCTTTTGCATAATATGGAACTTATTTAGCGTGTGAGTCGGTCCTTGTTGAACCCAACCGATGCTATTCTTCCTCAATCCTTCTCGCTACCTGAAGACAGTATTGTACTATATTTTCTTCCATTTTAACCCTCTGTTCCTCATGACAATCATGTCTACAATTTCATTGGATACCATTGTTAGTTAATGGCAGTCAATCCTACAATTTCATTGGTCAACATTCTGGTCATACCAGTTCTGTCTTTTACTTACAAGATACTGGGAGTATTTACTGTCTTTCTTCTAAATAACTTGTCCATAACAAGGCGCCACTATTTTGCTCCATTTACTGAACCTGTAATTGAATTATTTCAGTCGACAAATCAATTTGTGCACGTATATCTTACACCACTTACAAAAGAAACCCGATAAATTACCTCAGCTTCCTCCTTGCGGGCAACTAAACTAGCTTGCCCACGTTTTTATTCTTTTTAATAAATCAAACATACATCTAAACTTCAAACCACTTTCAAGTGAGTAAATAGACCTTTGGACGGAACGGTATCCATTATTTCAATGTTAAATATAGAAATATTTTAATTAATTGTAAATTGTATACACTAGGAAAATATGTTATTACAACTTAACATTATTGATGTTTTGCGTGCTCATTGTTATGGAAACAAGATTTTTGTTTTGGCGTCTTGATTGATGTAAAAAGGTAGTCCTACTATATACCTAGCAGATTTGCTCTGTAACGACATTACTATACTTTTGTAAATTAAATCTGTATTTACTTATTCTTTCTTTTTATTCACATGAAGTTGTGTTACTATTAGATTATTTGTAGAATGTCTCAATTCGTCAGGATATCAATATTTATTGCTCGATTTAAAGTCAATAACTAAAATCGCTATTTTTTATAAATAAAAATGTACAACTTATGTTAGAAAATAGAGCAGCTAATAATAAATAAGACCTATAATATAATTTGTTTTAAAAACAATAAACTCGGGTTAATTCACAAACAAAAATCAAGGAATGGACAGAAGTCGTCTAAAATCACAAAATGTTGTAGAATATCGCAGTCCGGCACAACTGTCGCAACTCAGGCGTATCATGATAACTAGGCAACATTCTTTATATTTAAAGTAGACTACTTTCGTGGGTATGTTTGACATTATACATTTCACTATTTTTAAGTGAAAAACTTAGAAATTATTCACGCGACTAAATATTTTACATGTTTACCAGATTACTTGACATTTAAAAATTATTTAGCAAACCAATATTTGACCGATTTAAGCTTTTTATCAAAAATTACAGAAAATATTTAATTTAGCTAATTTCTATTTATTCTTAATATGTAAAATAAACAATACGATAAAAAGAGCAACATTTTTAGTAAAATCAAAATTAGTATTTTATTCAATATTTATAGATTACAAGTAATTATACAATTAATGAGTAATTATAATCGTAAATCAATAGATATAACGTCAGTGTTATAATAATTGAATAGTTATGTACAGTCCCTGATAATAATAGAATGTGAACGAAAATGGCAGGCACCGAATTGAGAAAGAAATAAACACAAGTTGTTGGTCTACCAGAATTACATATAGGATATGGTATTTTATATAAATGAATAGATGACATTTTAAAAGCGATATAAATGATAATATAAACAGCAGTTATATTGCATAATATTAAGATTTCTGTTTACAGAACACAAAATTTTAAACATAAAAATTAAACATTGTAGACTTCTAATTTTTTTTGCTTTTCATCTGAAAGCAGAAAAAGAACACACAATATAATGTATATTTGATTTATACTACTTTAAAAATTACAAGTAGTAAACTTAAATATTGAGGAATATTTCAAATATTAATAGTTCAAAAAAACATTTACAGAACAATCAAAACCAAATTCCTTTTTTGTTTAGATAATTATTTCGATAACACTCAGTACAACATAAAAAAAACATATTTTAAAATACGATTAGGAATAAATAAAGAATATAATTACCCTATATCCTTCTTAGCTATTCGTTCTTGAGCTCTTTGAAGTTCGGTTTTATTCTGTTCTTTGAGTGCTTGCACATTCGCCTCGTCCTCTTGCTAAGAAAGTCGAAGAACATAAGATTTTATTTTTCTGACAGTAAAAAACTCAATCATTATGATAAATTCGTTACAAATTAAATTTTTGATCTACACATTTTGTATTCGTGGTTAAATGCCGCGAATATCAAGCCATAAGCCGTAAGATGTGTTTATAAACCTGTTCTATATAATTATTAAATGTCTAATTGAAGTTCGCTACTTTAACTGGGTAAGAAAAATTCTCACAAAAAGGTTGTTTATTCAAAAGGATCATTGATTCATTCAAATTATTAACGACGTCTTCAAATGGAGTTAAGGTTGAAAGAAGAAATTTATTTATTTATCATGTCTGTCTGAAGAGTCGATCAAGAGGTAATCATAATTACGGCAATGGACAACTTTCTTTCTTAATACAATGAAGAATGAAGAAAACTCGGCAAGCCGTTTTTAAAATGATCGTATTTGTCCAAAGGTAAACTAAATTACTCACAGTTACTCGTATGGGTCTATAGATGGGATCGCAATTGGAAGACCCAGCTTACATTTATCAACACGCCTAAGTAATGTATCACAGTGTAGACCAAACTGCTGCAAACAGAACTGCGCATTTAATAAGGAGAACACATTATTGCATTCCCAGCAGCAGTCAGTCAGTCATAATCCATTCGTGATGCATGCTCCAAGGGAATGCTTACTCATAAGATGACAACGTCAATCATAGAGGAACATGCTTCTATCTGATAACTAACTGTACACCTTGTACCAACCCCTCCTGGAATGACTCAACCCCAGCTTCCCGTTATCCCCTCTACACCGCGTTTTCCATTCCGAGGACAGAATTGTATCCTGAGTTAAGGCGAGACTTCTCCAATAAGGAGTTAACTTCTCCAGGGGTACTCATCGATACAGGTGAGCCTAAATACCAACCCGTTGGCATTGTTAGTATTCTTTAATTTCAGTGAAAATAAAAGAAACTCATTTACTTTTACCAGAGTGACTCATTTTCCCTTGGTATAGCAATCCATAGCTTTCAGGTTGATCTTTTATGCAATAATTACAAGAACAAAACTACGTTCTGATGTTAGCCTCACTAAAGATATTTATTTTTCTTTTAAAATCTAATTTCTTTAACGTCATCTTCACAAAAAAATAAAGCTAAAAATAGGTTGTTAAAAAACGAGATCTCTGTCTGAAAATTTCTTATCAAATGTTAACTTGATTTATTGATCTATCCGAGAATCAGCTTCGTTCACACAAAGAGACTTCAGTAGATCGAAGGAAGAATCCACGGTCGAGTATTTCATGTTCCTCAAGGGTCCCCCAGAAAGATATCCAAAATGATGTTTTATAGCAACACATGTGAACATTACAGACTTTTCTTAGAGAAGGTTTGACTGTCTGCATCATTAATACAGCTCGTGTAATAAAATAATCCTGGGTGTGTTCGAAGATCATATTATGTTTTAATTGATTGGATCTTGTTACTAAGATGGCTTTCGCAGACAAATAATAAATGCAGACATGATATTATATCCGCGTGGGTTGATTTCATGTACGACAGTGTCTGTAATCTGCTGTATTGTACAAGTGGATAGAAATAATAATGAGAACTTCCCATACGCATAAATAAAGATCAGGATCGCAGGAGGTTGAGTGGAATATGGTGAATAGATTTAAACAAGTTTACTATTAGATCTGCGCAGATCGGAAGCTATATATACTTGTGTTTATATTCGATATCATGAGAAAATCAAAATGGTTATAATGGATAAAAGAGTTCAAAATTGAATATTAAAACAGATCAAAAGACAATAACATTAACCTAAAGAAAAACTATAAAAGAACAATATGCAAGCGACCAAATCATAAATTCACATCGATTTAACAGAGATTTATAGCAGGGATTAAAAGTCCATTATTTATGGACTATAGTTTTCATTTATTCATTAGTTTACACCAGTAATCAAATTAGGCCAAACCCATTTGCTTTGATCAGCTCAACACAAAACTCTTTAGCAAGCAAGAAAGCGACCCTTTTTTGACGTCAGCCCATTCATCCCGATCAGATATCTAATTTAATCGATCCGGCCTCTCGCACAAAACAACCGAACATATCTGGCAGACATTGAACTGTCGCGATTTGCGGCAAACAGTTTAGGTGAAGTAAGCAGTGAGTCACAATGCATCCTTCCCTGATGGGGAGAGAGATGGAGAGAGGAGAGAGTTGACAAAGAGAGAGATGTCCTCCCCTTTCCACAATCCTCAGAGTTAAGATTTCCTCTTTCGCTAGAGTAGAACACCGAATTAAACCGATTCTGTCCCCTGAAAACAAGAGAATCGCGAACGCCCTATACCTTCTAGAACTGATTATTCCTCTCCCTTGATTTTATTAGAACACGGCGTATCGCTTCGTAATGGAAAGGAAAGATATTGGCGTAACATCATTTTCAATTAAAGAGTTATCTATGAACTCTGATCTAAATCAATTATTAAACAAAACAAAACGATTCAACCAGCAAGCAAATGTTATCCAACCATGCATACGACACGAAGGGCCCTAATTTACAATAAAACACAACTTTCAAGCAGCTAATGTAACCACCTAAATCTTTAACCGAAGGAATTTCGGCTGAATTAATTAGTCTTCAGCACAAAATCCGAACACGACCATTTCATAACTTTCACAAATAAAACGGTAATAATCTACTTTTTTGATCATTAAATAAACACCCTAAATCAAATGACCTAACAAGAAATAAAGAGATCTTCTACCAGTTGCAGCCTCTTGGCCCGCTCCTCCAGTTTGGCGCTGAGGGAGGTGCGAGCTGTCTTCTCGACGACGTCTTTCTGTTCTCGGCTCTGTGTTCGACGCTCCAGGGCTCTGTCCAGTTCAGACTTCTGGTGCAGGTTGGAGAAGCCACTGTGTGTGTGAAAAGAAACACAATCATTTTACTTTATAGAAACAACCTATCACAAATATTCAATGATCCGAAGTAGCAAAAGAAAATATCTATAATCGAAAATGAAACAAAAAATTGGATCCGCTTCAAAAATGATTCTCCTAATTATGAGTTATAATTTATTCATTTAACGAATATCTAACTAGATAAAACAATTCTTAAATTTTCTTAATGTACATGATTTATTTAGTATTCAGAACCTATTTCGATGACATATTCACCATTAATTAGCCGGAAGCAATCAACTTCCATTTCATTTTAATCACCCCGCTAAGGAAAGTGCTTTTAGATGACAAACAAGAGTTCAGTTCATAAGCTCCAACGAACCAGGCTGATCGACATGCACCTCATCAATTATAACCTTGAATTACAGATGGCACCCATCTCACAGGACTATAGTACATGTTTACATTCGGAACTAATAATTATTTACTCTTGTAGTGCGATTGACGAGTGGTTTTACCAGCATATTCGATAAATGCACCACTCAAATAGAACCAAATTAAATTAAAAGTTTAACTTAATGTATTACAAATTGGCCGTGTTAAGGATTAATAATTTATAAATATTAGAAATATTTCGATAAATTTTGCTATTTTAATTTCTTAAACAAATTTATTGTCAACAATAAACAACTGCCAAACTGTATATGTCTCGTGGATGAAGAATACATTGTTGTCTCATAACAGTACAAGGGGAGTCAACTATTGATTACTGTTGTTAGAGATTATCACACATTAACTGTACAGACAAAGTACAGACAATCTATCTCTAGAAAAATAATGTCATTATAGCGTCATTGAATAAAATTCTGAAGTATGTATATGAAAGTCATTTATAAACATCTGAATGCATACAAAATTATTTCGGTACTGCAGGAATTTATTTATTTAATATTCTTATCTTTGTATAGATATAAAATATTCTACCTAAAAATGACATTACTATATCACACGAATTGACATCTGTATATCTATCTAGCACAGAATTTAAAACTATCGATGTTGCACATTTTACGGCCAAGTGGGAGCAGCGAAAAGCCGAGGGTATCACAGCTATTCCCATGAGGTTAACCTTCCATAATTTATGTCAACGACTGACAGATAGGTTTGCTGCTCATGGAGTCACACGCTGAATGTGTTATGTAATAATCATATGCGTATGCAGGATAAGAAGGTTCATAGTATGAATTGGTGAGTAATATTTGTGCCATAGAATATAGTGGTTGTGGTAATTGCCTGCCGTGTTGTCATTTTTTGCTGGCCAAAGTCCCAACATGTTATGTTTTAAGTGATATTACACTTCTTAAACAAAATGAAGCTACCTGAATGGAAGACTTTGAAGGGAATAATTTATTAATATCAACTAACTGCGTAGTGGAGAGATATCTCTTTTTCAACATTCCTGTATGTGTATATTATGATTGTTTTAGTCACATAATTGCAAAGGAGTTTATTTAGAATGTTTATAAGAATTCAACCTCAGCCGTAAAACATTGTCGTAGTGTGCTGTCTGAAGAGCAATGAAAAGATTCACTAGAAATGAAAAGCAGTTTGGAATGTGACTAAATATTTGACTTTTCATCCTTCAAAGAAATCACAACGGTCTTAACTGAGTTAGATATTTAGAAAGTTTTACCAGATATAAGTTGAATTCAGTGAAATCATGAGAGAAACTGTTCTGCCTACCCGATAAAACAGTTCCTCTAATTGTTTTAATTGTGTCTATAATTATTTAATTACCGCTTGATTAACAAGGTCAAACCATTTAATAATGGGAAACTATTGCGATACTTAATATACTATTCTTTAATACTATGTAAGATTTATTTTAGAATATACAAAGTTGTCACATTTGTTTAATAAACAGTAAGAAATATTTTAGCCGTAAACGACAAATTGTATTTATGCCGCCACAAAATGACCGGCAAATTTGTAATCAATGTGAATCTATAAATATCTGGAAACGACTTCCTTTATAGCACTGAAATCAGTTATGCCGCATTGACACACAAAACCAGACTTCGATCTTTGGTTGATCCAAATTGAAATAAAGTCACCAATATTATTATTAGATTGTACACATTTTACAAGTATCTTTTCAGAACGCTTACATTATTTTAATCTTGTAGGAAATGGTTGGCAATAAATCTAAGCGAATCTGTTGGTCTATTCACTGTCGCAAAATCTTGCACATATAAAATGTAAACACTATGCTGAAGAAATGCAACTTAAAGATAATACCGTGTTTACTTTGGAACTAGATATTGGGTCATACCCCGTGTAACACTTTTACAGCAACTGTGTTTTTGCGAAGCACTTGACATTGAAGAGGAGCTTCTCCTATTCATGTTAAAACCACATTTTATTCAAATATTGAGCGTCCATTTAGAGTTAAAATGTAAAGATATATATATGAATATTATGGGTTGCTGGCTTTTCGAAAAATTGTAATCTATCAACTCCACGGTAATTTTAGGGAGCAAATCAGTTTAATCTTACACTCTAGCGTTCTGTTTTATTTCTTTTTGTAGCTGTTTGTGCAGGGCATAGCCCCCGGTATTTGGAGCACTTCTGCTGCTCAACTGGTGGTTAAATTCCAATTCTTCCAGAGTTGGTGGTGGTGGGAAATCTTCAAACGAGTCTGAAATATAAACATTATTATAGGATCAGTTATCATAATTAAATAAATGTTAATAATATATGTTATCTAAATCCAAAACTACAACAAATATCTGAAAGATACACCAATACAATTAAAGGTTATTTAAAAACGTAATTAGAGCTAAACATTTTATATTGAAAACAAACGGTGATACTTCTAATAAACAAAATTAAGATGACTACTTTAAATTAAAGTCTAAAGTCAAATTCCATAAAATGCTGATGTTCACCGACCTTGTGAATTGTATGTGGCTTCCATGTGTTCAAAGCGACCTGATAAATGACAACATCAAAGGTTAATCAATTGTAAAACATTTACATCAAAAATCTGAAATATAACCTACAAAAATGTATATATTATAAAGTGATCAAATAACTTCAAATTTTATTCAATGAAATAAGTCTAGCTAATGGTTAGTGAAATATCCTTGGTATTCATTATAAATTATAATATCAACTCAATAGTTGATTTAGTAACCTAACTAAATAGTGAATTTATCAGCCAATAAGAATTCAAATTTAAAATTATAATTTTTAAGTTTCTTATAAGTTAGATTTTACATAGATGCTTCTAGTGAACAATGTTTGAATCTGTATACCCAGGATCAAATGGTTTAAATAATGATCCGATTTTACTGTGATAAAGTTGAAATTGCTATAATAATAATTTATATCTAACAATGGGAGTAATAAGAGAACTCATACTGGGACAAGATGGCACAAAAGGACAACTTAGACCAAATGACAAACTATTATTTGTCAATATTTTGAGAACAATAATAAAGATAAAGAAGAAACACATGAGAAAATCAAAAATACTTTTCTTTACACTAAAGCTATGTGATGAACTTATCTTATTTGGGAGTTTTAAACCATTTGAGAAGCAACTATAATTCCATTTTAAAAGTGCTTGAAAACTCTCTTATTAACTTGCTCATTTTAATATATATATATATATATTATAAAGCTAAGTTATTCTGGCCTGAGTTGCCTTGGACTGAGTTTCTGTAAATCTAAAATAAATTGTTATATTTAAATATTTTGTGTATTTTTCTGCAGTATAAGCAGCCATTGCTGTAACTTTTATAACTTACTAATTATGTTAAATAGTAAGCAGGATAGACACTATGTATAATCTATAAAATTGTGTGACTAAAGAATAATAAGTTATGAGAAAAAAAAATTCTATAAATGCTATGTCATTTGAAAATAAAAATGTTATTGATAAATTTGCCCAAAGAATTAAAAGATTAAACCTGTTATACATATCTAAAAAATATAACATATGTTGCACTTGATTAATTCTATATGTATATTTTAATTGTATTTTTGTTTATTGTTTAATGTTCAATGTTAAAAACATATGAATGATTGTCTAGTACATTATAAAACTGCTGTAGATTGTATAATACACAAAAAAAATATTATATATAATAAATATAGTTTTTAGACATTTATTAAAACTCCTTGGTCCCAAAAATGTCATCAGAATGTGATCAATCTATTTTTGAGTCTGCATTTCAGCTCTCACAATTTTCCTGCTTCAGCAGATTGTGTTTCCATGATGCTGTTTGTTTTAGATACTTATGAAGGTAGACTGGATGTCCATTCCACCAAATAGTATGTACCAGTTTCCCATGCTTCTTAACAAGTGGTCTCCAGGGATTTCCATTCCAAGATCATGTGAGCCCAATCACTTTTGTTTTCTAGCCATTATTCTGGCTGCTTCATTATAAGCTTTATCTAGTACAGTGTGTGCCTCTTATTTGCTTCTCATAGTAGTGTTTGGCAGTATGTTTAGTGTGGGAGAGCTAGATCATTTGTTAGCATATTGATATCCTATTTGGGCAGTAGTTGTGTGGCTCTTTTTATTTGTTTTAAGGAAATGAAGGCCTTACTTGCAGCCTTTTCACAGTGTGTTTTCCACATTAGACCAAAGGCAATTGTGACACTAAGTACATTAACCTCTTCCTAATGGTCTTCAGGGACAGAAAAGTTACTTCCCAGAATGGTTATATAAATTCAAATTTGTTAGTTAGTGTCCTTATCGTGT
>JAUZNC010055056.1:0-14538 GCA_034780395.1 Vannuccia rotundouncinata | reverse complement strand
ACATTACTCATTTTATTCAGCTTTTGTCTTATTTAATTAATTATTATTTACTAAGCTGATGGCGAATATAAAATTAAAATTTATAATGTTAAAATATATTTCATACATGAGACAGACGTGATATCTTCCACAGATGTGTAGAATAGAACTTTATGATTGCTGGCGAGATGCAATTTAAATTCTTGTCGAGCTGTAAAAAAAGGGGAGTTAGAATTTTGAGTACAATATAATTTTATCATTTCCTATCTATAATGTTGAGAATAGTTATATCTTCTATGAATACATTCGTTTCAAATATAAGTTTAGAATATTTTTATTTTTAGGTCCAACAATATTCCAGGAATATTTTCCGGGTGTAAATATTTAAATTGTTATTAATATATACTATATGCCTATGAAATTAGTTATAAATTATAATCAATGTATACATCCGTATCAAACCCTAACTTTGGGGATGTGATGAAGAAACACACAAGAAAATGTTTAGATACAAACGGCAGGAAGTGATAACCTCGGAGACTATATATACATCATAATAAAGATGTTTAGTGCTAGAGCTGTACGCAACCTTTCAATTATTATAAATTCACGAAAATATGGTTAAATATTTAATTTAATTACATATTGATAGTTCAACTTAATTTAGTTGTTTGGTTAATTCTAACAAATAGGTGTAAGAATATCGTAGATAAAGAAATCTTTAGCCAAACTTAACAATGAATTTAATAATAACCATATTTATTAATTTAAGAAAGAAATATAATTGACAATTATTTTTAAAAAGGAAATCTATAACTATAACTATAAAAATAAAAATATCTATACTATATATCGTTCATTTATCTATATTATAGAGTTCAATGTAAATATGTTTGTAGAAATATTAACGAATAACATTTAGGAATAAAATAAATAATTAAGAATTTCCTGATATAGTTAAAAATAATTCAAATAGTAAAGACGGTTATGAAAATAATAATAAATCTTTGTTATCCAGTTTAACTATCGATCAATTTACTTAAGAATAATGTGAGTATCTTGTACACCTCTGCGCAAGTAACTGACCTCTAGCGGTCCTCCTTGTAGAAGGCACGGCAAACAGTTCCCCATTTTCCATCATTCGTAGTCGTCGTTTGCGAATGAGTTCAATCACTATTGGCTTCAGAGATTCACGCAATTCTCTAAGGGGACGAAAGATCTCAAAATTTTAATCCTGATAAAAAGTATCACAGCTTGCAGAAACACTCAAAATTAATTGTTAAAGGAGTTAGTCTGACTACGAACTATCATGAATCCAGAGTAAGAAACGAAAATCAGAAAGCTACCAGCTGGTTTAGAGGGTCATTACTCGCTATACTTTTGGATCAAACTTTATTCTTCACAATTAATCTTCAATAACTGTGAAGTTGAACTTCATTTCTGTGGAAGATGCATCACTATTTGTGCAGTAAATAAAAAAGGCCACAATGTGGCGCTGATTTATCCTTATAATAAATAATAATCCCACAAAATCCTTTTTTTTAATGATCAGCTGTAAGGAACTGCTATTTTTAATAATGCGTGTCCTTACGTGGGTTGTAACGTGCGTTGACAATTCGGTTAAATACCAAAATAAGAATTAATACAAATATAAACAGATTAAAACTTATTTTGACGGAAATGAATTCAAAAAGAAATATTTGGCTATTTTAAAGCCTTTTTATCATTTGAATTAGTTAGCGGAAATTAAATAAGTATTCAATGAATAAATTTCCTACACAATCAAAGATAAATACAAAATTTAATTCAAGTTAAAATGTATTTTTATCACCTTATAGCCGAAGACTTCTGCTCACACTGCTCCTGACTAAGTTGGTCCTGTCGCCAGAAGTTCTTGACATCATCCGTGGACACTTCAAGGAGGCGCTGGTCTAAACTAGCAAACGTGGGGGGCTGGCTTCTCAGGGCTAGACATAGCTGTTCTCTGACAACTTTGTCCACCTAATTAAGACAAGAAGAATGACAATTATACATATGTCATATTACAACAAAACTTTAGTTAGAAATGAATTAGAATGACAATCATATTAAGATTTCTATTAGCACAGAACTTATTGTAAAACAGATAAAACAGGTAAAATGAATAAAATGCGCTTTTGAATACGTTTGACACTATCTCAAAATATAATTAACAAAGAGAACTATTTGGTCAATATTCTATTAAACGAAAACATTTTCCTTTTTCTAAAAATTGTTATCTCTCAAAGGACCTGACCTTCTATTGATTTTTTAAACATGACATTAATTCAATCAATAATGTATCTGATCGTGCATTTTAAAGAGAATAAAATCATTGTCAATGTGTGTTTACACTGTCGAAATCTTCTTTAGTTGCTTTCATCGCATGCCAGCTCCGATTGAAGAGGACCAGAGCGGACGAGAAGGTCTCCTCAAAGGGCCGATTGTAGGGAGCGGAGAACAGCATTGGGTAAACTATATTAACGAGGGTGTTTCCTTCTGAAAGAAATGTCACAGA
Source organism: Vannuccia rotundouncinata (assembly GCA_034780395.1). NCBI lineage: Eukaryota > Metazoa > Platyhelminthes > Proseriata > Coelogynoporidae > Vannuccia > Vannuccia rotundouncinata. Next base: position 12,023 of record JAUZNC010055056.1, on the reverse strand, counting down.
TATGATAGTAGCCATCAACTTTTTATAGTTATCATAAGTAAATGTTATGAGCTACCTTCTAAAACACCAAAAATATCCAGCAAAGTTAGAGTTACGCGCTTGGCGGCGGCTACGACTGAAAACTTCCAATCCGATTTATTTGAAGAAGAACCAGCTGGGTGAATAATCTGAGAAGAGGAGCAAAACATGGAGGAGAGTTACATGATAAACTTTGTAGAAAACTCCTCGATTTTCGACCATCCCACTTCTGTAATAAAATGTAGGAAAATGGGAGTGGTCGTTAGCGAAAGTGAACAATAGTTATAATAAATACATGACGCCTCTTTCATAGAAGTTTACAAATGAAAATGTGGTTTCGGTCAAAGGATCCATTAGCGTGTTATAAAGGGAGACGGGCAAACATCAATTAAGAGATTAATCTTGCGTGAAATGTTGATTGCAATGGTGTATTGTAGGTGGTGTCCCATGCAAAACAAAAATATTAGCAAAATATGAATTTTTTGTACGAAAACCCACGCTAAAACTACAATAAATAAAGTTATAATGTCATACCCATTATCAAGGTACGAATAAAATTTATTAAATGCAAAATATTTCGTAGAGAGTTTTTATTGAGCCTCTGACAGACTCCGGCATATTCGCAACACCCTTACAATATTATATTAGCGTTGAGTTTCGTGTGTTGAATTACAAGTTAATCCATCAACGGACGTAGTACGGGTAAGAGTAACTAGTGAATGACTAAATCTATAAATACTGATACAATTCTAGGCCAACAATATGCAATGAAACACGTGTCAGTGTATAAGTTAACCAGTGAAACAAAATTAAATCTCATAGTCGGCGATACCTTTGAATAACAGTACTGGGGAAAAGGTAATAACAAGGTCGCAAAGGTAATAATGTGGTTATTGTTGTTTGGTACCGGCACGGTTCCTTTACAAAGCGGCCACAATTACATCAATTTGTTCTCTCTATATAATGTACAGTACGGTTATATCTCTATGATTTCCTCTTTATATAATGTACAGTATAGTTATATCTTTATGATTTCTTCTCTATATAATGTACAGTATAGTTATATCTCTATGATTTCCTCTTTATGTAATGTACAGTATAGTCATATATTTATATAATGTATAGTATAGTTATATCTCTATGATTTCTTCTCTATATAATGTATATGATAGTTATATCTTTATGAATTCCTCTCTACATAATGAATTGTATAGATATTACAGTTAAAAAAGTTTTACAAAGAAATCCTACCTCTACCAGCTTATTTCCATGCTGAACAGCGAAATAATATAAGCAATTAAATGCTAGTATTCCAGGTGTTGTGTCACAGAAATCTTCAAACGGATTATTTGGATTCTGAAAACATGTTGAATAAATTTTGTAAATATAAACTTCTAGGAATCCTACACAAAGTTACGTGTTGACACTAATAATTTAATTATAAACTAATTACTATAGTGTATTTATATTTGATTCAAGTTTATCGGCTTTAACCACTTCAAAGTTTCATCCGTATTTTTTTAAACTGAAGCGTCAACCGGAAATTCAAAAAGTTAAATTCCTTCAATTAATGGGAATAACAAATTCTAGTCCTTAAAATAATTAATACAAGATTGAAAATATTTAATTACCGAAAATCCAAGTTTTTTGTAAGCTTCCAGCTCGTTTGATGTTTGGTTAAGTGAGAATTCTATATCAGCCAGCGCACGCATGTAGCTCAAGGTCTGTTGCCATGACAACAACAAAAATATATATTTAAAAAGAATTCAGCAGAACCAAAGTGTATCATTTAATAAATAAACTAAAGTTAAATAATATAAGTGCAGAAAACAAAGTGACATAGATTTCAACTTTTATTATTATTATATCAATCGGTTTACCCTTTCAGAATTATCGATTGGCCTGAGTGACTCGCTGACATGCGAAACAATAAGATAATGTTGCAGTCGAATCAGCTGGTCTATAAGTTCGTCATTTGTTTCGGAAGAACACCCGCTTTCATTAAGAGCGGGAATAAGCTGCAGTGAAGATCACAAGTGTTTTGTAAATACCAACGCTCAGATCTCAAATCATCTTCCAAACTTACTTCAACGAGAACTCGGAGCCTCTCCTTGGCCAGATAATTTCTGATTACGAGTTCGCGAGTCGCATCGGGTTCATGCTCAAAGATTTCATTCATAAATGCGACAATATTCTTGTGGAAATCTTTGATCAGTTCTTTATCATCCTCTCTGTTGCTGGTAGCACTGAAAACCAAAAAAATATCTTAAAAAGCTAATAATAGTAAGTAATAACAATCAAAAGATAGTAAACGAAATGAAAAATGTTAAAAATTGATAAAACGAACTCAAGATCAAAATTTGTGACAACAAAATAATACAAAACTATACTTTTAAATATAAACATTTCATCGTCGAACTACAGAAAACAAAACAAGCATGAATTGAGAAGAGTAGGTTCATAGTATTGTACATTAGTTATTGTTACATAAAACTACTGTAGCCCTACATACAGGCACCCCTATTTCCTGTCAAACAGTAGAATTGATTGAGTCAAATTTCTCCTCTTGGGCGGCTATTATAAAAATATATATTTAAGTCTAATTAAACTTCGGATGTTTTTAATCCCTGGTTAATAAAAGCCAATTATTGCCTCACGAAGATTTATGTATATAAAGATAGACATAACAAGTCTCTCCGAAAAGTGACTAATACACAAGCGAATTAATAATGTTACAGTATTGTAGAAATACCATTATTTTATTGTATGATTAGTTTATATTATTGACTAATGTATAACTCTACATTATAATATTATAGAGTAGAAATTTTAGTTAAAAATATAATTTAAATCGTGGTGTATTCCAATTTTGAAAAGATGCTTATACAAAACTGATTTTCATGTTGTAACGCTACCTTTTGAGAAGATCATACACGTTGTTTGGAGTGATGTGTTTGATAACCTCGAAGCTTCTTGTAGAGCTGAAGAATAAAAATATATCTATTAATAATTTAATCTTCATTGTTCATTATTATTTATAGTATAATATATTAATATTTATAGATGCATGCTTCTCATAAAAGCCGTTAACAATAAATTTCTATTTGATGGGAATCTCCACTTGCCAATTGTGCATAAAGGTAACCAAAATGTCTAGTCCAGCTTTTAATCCAGACAAGTCTCTGGGAATTTGACATAAATAGTCCACAATCTGCAATGACAGAAGAACACACAATAAAATAATTAGTCACTCAATAGACTTGTTTTATGCTATAAATACAGGAATATCCCGAAAACAAAGAAAACACATTTAGGGCAATATTGTATTTTTAATCCAAAAATTCAAAGAAAACCAGCTATTAGGTTGATCATTAAAATTGTAAAACATGAAATTATAAATTTATATAAATAGAAAATTGTTTAAATATACAAAAACGAATTATCACATGCGCATAAATGACAAAAATAAATAATAAATAAATAAATTGTTATCAAAACATTACAGAACGAATTTCAGTAATTATAAAAATTCGGCTCAATCATTATTTTATTTTGAGATCAACAAATTTATATTTTGAGATACATTATTACTTATCTAAGTTATAAAACATGAAAAAACTAGAATTTATTCGAGATGCACAAATTCGTTTACTTTCCTTATCTCCCAACTGATATGCCAACATTAAATAACAGGACAAACTAACCGCTTTAATGAAATCTTCGGTAACAATGAACCACGAGAACAACTCCCGGTCGAGACTGGGTTCTTCTGTCCAAGCATAATCAAGGAGCATACTGCAGCACCGGATCAATAGACTCGTGATTTCTTCCTCAGCAGAATAGCTACCACGCGGAAAAATATAATTAGATGTTTAAGGAGCATAATATATTTAATATTAAAATATAGAATATTAACATATTTAAAATATTGACACAATGCGAAGATAAAATGTTATTTAGAGTTTGAAATTCACAACTAAAAAATGCAGATATCATGATTTGACAAACTTTCTGTCTTTTATTCACTGTAAGTGAAACTTATCAAAAAAGATTTTAACAATGAAGGAATTATGAAACCGACGGTATATTCAAAATTTCAGATTTACAAAAAACATAATATTATCCTCATTTCTATTCGGTGTAAAATTTAAAATATTGGTGACGCTGATAGTAATAATAACTTTTAATAATAAATTAATTTCAACTGTGGGAATCCATGAAAACAAGAAATAAAACTATAAATCTCGTATAGGTGTAAAGTAAATCACGTTTATCGCACAATTGGTGTAAATTGTATTCACACAGAGTAATAAGTGTAATCGCCTTATAAAGTGATATTTTGAATGTAGGTATGTGTTAGGTAATAAATTACGCAGAACAGAGTTTGACAGAAATTGTGTAAGTGAAGACCGATAATTATGTTCAATCTTTCTCACAATGCAACATTGAAGCCCTGTCATGTCACACAACAAGATCGTCGTACCTAGCCTCAATGTGTTCAACTTATCGCCTACACTCAAGTATATTTATAATTGCCATCCAAATATAAATAAAGGAGAATGAAAGACAGTTAACTGAACGTGATTTCGAGTAGTTGCACCTTGAACACCAGTTTACAGTAGAACATTACAAGACGAAGTAGAGTAGAGATATAATATATATTATCATAAATACACATTATTTGTATTTATAGGCAGCAACAATTTAATTGTTTATAAAATGGATTCCAAGAAATAAACCTACATTTTTTGAGTAACAAGATCCAGCAAGTCTTGGTGTCCTCCTTCTCGAATGAATTCGGCAGCAAATGTGACACTATTGAGCACTGAAAGGGCGCTTTCCAGGGACTTCTTAACCTCCTCCAAGGAGTTACTGCTGGTGATAGTTTCCTTAATCTGGCCAGCACTGCGCGCCTAAAATACGGAACACAGCGGTGTCTAAATATATTCTAATATAATTCACATGAAAAAAAAGATACGTTAGTGCGCGTATTAAAGTGCAGGCCAAAAATAAATCCTTACATTTAATAACAATTTAGTGTATTGTTTGTACCATGTAATAATATTATATTTGTACTAATTGCACTAATAAGGCATACACAACTGAATACGTTGTGATAACAAAACATGATTAAACTAAATTATGCTTTCATTTGACATACAGTTTTGCAATGTACCAACTTCTTTTCAAAATCAACTTTTAAAATCTAATTGTGACTTAAAGTTTAGAAAATATAACAATTTATTACGTAAATTGAATTATAAAAAAGTTTCTTTATACTAAATGGTAAGCAAACTTATGGAACACAATTGAGGGTAGTGCTTACAATTTAGATGTTGACTTTTAAATAATACCCACAATGCCAAAAAAAATTAAACAAATATGAATTAATTTATATCCCCAAATTCGAAATATTATTACATTATCTGTGATTATCAGATCTGTGCTATAATTGTCAAATTATACCTCCGGAACATAAAATTCTGATTTGGTCAACTTGTCCCTGGTGTTGGTAGAGCTACTTCTAACAGTTGGGTGGTAGCTAGTCTTACGTCTTGAGGTACGACCATGCTTCCTTGTATCCCAACCGTCCACACCCACTTCCCCATTGGACACCGAATCGACAAAAGAGGGAGTTTCACTTGACGAAGTCGAATCATTGGCTAAACGGGATTTTCTCTGATTAAAAAACTTCATTGTCTTGGTGAATGTAACAGTAGTTCTTGTAAGTGAAGACTCTAATAGATCCTCAAAACTTTGGTGCTTTTTCGGAGTTTTTCCCGGCGAAAGCGTTGATGTGTTTCTGGATAAATTTCCCTTTCTACTCATTGTCTAGAGATTTATACGAAGCGAGCGAACATGAAAAGATAACGAATTGAGCACAATCGATAACCGTGTCGAATACCGAATTTAACAGCAAACGGAATAACACATTTCAGAGTTAATTGTGTAAGCGAGTCTTGAAGTATATGATAAGATGGCTGTCGATAATAAAAAAGATAATCAATTTGTAGCTGTGTGCAGGATAAGTTGATTTACTGATTAACTGTGTAGGTGTGTATATGCTAAACAGTTTCAAGAGAGAGTTTAATGACCATCTTCAACAATGATTATATGACATATTTTCATGATCTTTCACATACAATGTCAACAATATGAACCAATAAGAAGTGAATATGTGGGCCAGTGTAACAGTTTCAATGTAGTTGCATTTGGTGTACAATCAATACATTAACACCAAAGCAGAAATAGAGGACAGCCAAAGACATACGTGACAGAATAAATTACATGGGTTAGACCAGAACATGATTTATTTAATATATCCAATAAAGCGTAAATTAATCATCCTGATTGCAATGTTTTCAAATTTTTAATACATTAATTTGATAAAAACAGTGACACCCAACCAGAAAATCAAGTAATTTGTTTAATTACTGCTCAAAGTAGGTGTCTAAACGCTATCTATACATAGGTATATAAAATTGTGGCAGTGAAACGACACAATATCATAAATTGATGGAAAGAGATTTAATGAATAGTAAAAATATGCTTCTCCCCACACAAAACTGTCAAATGTAAATAAAGGAAGAACGAAGGAGTCAACAGATAATAAAAGCAAATGCCGAAACAATAAATTCTCGAATCGTTAAAGGCTTTCAAAAACAAACATTAAATAAGAAATAACCGTTTTTGTATTTTGTGTTACACAAACTATCAAGGTGGCTTAATAATTGTCTCAGTTGTCATAGCTACCGACTTTTAAGTTGCGAGATTAGGTTCATGAAGAAAAAAATGTTGACTAGAATTAAAGTATATTATATTTACGGTTTTATACAAAAGAATAATTTCTATATATTGATAAACAAAATTCTTTTTTTTAGTGACGGAATAATTCCTAAATGGATAATAAAGTTTTAGTAATAAATAGGTTAACATTTATAGTGAAATATATCAAAATAGACATCCTTAGTTAAAATTAGTTCTGTGGAGGGATATGTTTTTTTTATAAATAAGTTAGAATTTAATTATAACTTAAATATTAACGGTATGAAGTATTTATATATTATTATTAAGTATTTATCCTTAATAGGCCTAAGGTGACTCAATTAATGTATCCCTAGATACCTTAAATGTATTAATGCGCCCCAAAAAAAGCAGAAATGAATACTGCGTAAATAAGATTAAAATAAAAAAGAACTTACCGCGGAAAGTATGAAGTGTAGTTGGGCCCCTTCAGTAATCATGTGACGATTCTATATATTTATAAGAAATACATTTTAGAATTAGAACTATTAGATACAATACAGAACTCTTGAAACTCATGTAATATTTTCAATCGTTATTTATTTCAAATTCATAATAAATGTTAGTAAACATAATAAATATAATTGTATAAATAAATAAACATATCACTAAATATACTTACAATAAGTATCTTACATTTGAAACATTGTTAAAAAATGTTATAAAACGCTTTATATTACTAAATTATAAAATAAGTAGTAATATTTAGAATGGTCGTATATTTAATTAGTTAAGAATATATAATAAGGAGTATGCAAATACTATATTCAATATTCTAAAATGTTTCAAGGGCGAAAATAATTAAAATTGTGCATCGTATGCGAGGGAGAAAAGTGCAATTATATTCGAAATAGGCATAATTATATATTTTTAATTCAGCATAGAGTAATTACGAAATCATCAAAGTCAATTAAATGCAGTGTTTATACTGTGCTGTAAATAAAATGATTGCATACTTGATATCATATTTTAAATATGTTAAACATTTTATATATTAGAGAAAAGCTAAAGGTTTGGAAATGAGGATTTATGAGTATTTAAAAAATATATAGTATTGAAATATAAGAAAATATAACAACAGTTAACAAACATATACACAATTTCAATTCCACTAAGTGCTAAACAAATGATAAAAACATTTTACAGTTGTGTTAAATAATTCTTTATATTGAGTACCTCTTCAGAAAGATAAGTTTGACCAGGATCCAAAGCGAAACAATAGTCTATTGCACAATCAATGCCAAGGCTGCAATAAAAGGTTGAGTCATATATTAATTTTGGAATAGTTTAAAGACAAAAACAATTAAAACTCACATATCACAAACGTCGTCTACATACAATTGAAGAGGTCTTTCCTAAAGGTTACATAAATAGATAAAATTTACAAAAAAGTTACAAAAATATAAAAAATTAAAAATGTACTACAAAATAAATAAAATTCAGACAAACTATACAAGCATTATAGTTCCCAAAAGAAGGAGTCAAGAAAACACTTCAAGATCATCTTGCACCTAAAGTATATGTTACTCATGTATGTTTAATGCTACTATATACCAATTTTCAGCTTTGCTCTAATTAATTCCGGGTTCATCCAAAATGTGGCCTAATTCGACTATACTACACTAATTAACCAAAATCTAAAAGAGAAATATACTTTAATATTTTGAAATTGTTTTTTAAAGCACTACAAGTCATCAACTCACACTATTCAAATACAGCGTTGAATTACTTGCATCCTCCAAGTAATCGTTATACAGAGTGCACTTGACTATCTGATTATGCTGCGTCTAAAATTATCAAAAAATAAAACGTTTTATTTGTTACTCATTACAATTAAACTTTCTATGAAACAGGACAACTTACAGAAGCCATGAGTCTCTTGAAATCGAATTATTTGGAACTGTACCGTCGTCAGTAATAACTAAAAATATATTTTTAAATATATAAAATTAGAAAACCAAAAATAAAGTAAATTGAAAAAAATATAAGTATATTTATCATACAAAAAGGAGTACTGTTATGACATATTTGATTAGGAAGATTGTTACAATATTATGATCACTAATAAATGTTGGTTCAAAGAAAATGAGTTCCTCAGAGTATCCGAATATTTTCCAAAAATAAATTTAAGTCGTTTAAGACGATTTAATTAATTTGTCCAAACATTAAACCTACATTTAATTAATTAATTATTTTTATATATTAATGTAGATTAAATAGTAAGTAGATTTCAAAGCAAAAGCGAAAGAAAAAAAATCTAATTAAATGCTATGTAGTATTAGATATGCACACAGTTAACGTATATAAAATACAATCAATGGTGTATATAAATATAGATGCACCCATTTTACGCAATCAAATTGCAAAGTAAGTGAAAAGACTTAAGCTAATTATTTAATGTCATAATCATGACATTGATTCAACAAGGTAAAGGTTTTGGTGATTATCAACCAATATGGATTTTCATCCGCTTCATTGCGTAAAGTCTTTGTTTCACCAGTCTCTTGAATTAATTGATGTTATGAGAATTTTAAGAACGTAATTTCTGTTGGAGACAAGCACATTCTGCTGCAAACCCAACATCTATCTTTCAAGTGCAAGAGAATGTCTTAGTCATGCGTGTCTATTTTCTGTCAGCAATCTTTTCGGATAAAACGTTTCAGAAGCAAGATCAATGTATTCTGCCAGACCCGGCATATGAATGCAATAAGTTTGATTGGCAACAAGAACATGCAGTAAACCAACAGAGACTATCTTAAAGAAAGATGGTCTTACTTCAAGAAAGAGATCAGTTGAGTTATAAGTTTAATTTTGAAAGTAAGGGAGGCATCTGTTTTCTAGATTTGTGGAAGTAACAACATGTTTTAGACATTTGGTTGTGAGTGCACACTAAGCAGCATTTGAATTCTGATCGGATTTCAAAGAACTTCAAGAGAAAAAGAAAATCTCAACCACATATTGTTATAAAATACGATCTTCCGAGTCTTAAAACAATACCGCATTGATGATAAAAGTAGGTGCTAGGTTAGTGCGCAGATAAGAAAAAGAGCTTATGTTTAATGTTTCTGACTTGAATATAGGTTAATATACAATCAATTATGTAAGCTCTTATTTCTGCTATAAGCTAAATTCCCCAGTAATTTTAAAATGGGTACAACAGTTCTTGCCTGTATAAATCACATGAACTTTAACAACTGTTATGATACCAATAGTTAATTTAGTGTAGGTGCTATCAGTACCCATCACACAAATTTTATAATTATAAAATAATAAATCTTAAATTCGCTGTAATGCTTTTAGTAAAATTTGAAAAAACATCTTATGTTACGCTTCCAGTATAATAGTTTTCTAAGTAAATTTTCCAGCTCTATTTTATGTATTTATTGTGATTTTTTAGTAACATATATTCCTCTGTCATCTATTTGTTGAAGGACTTCGTGATTATATTTATTCCAGTTTCCCTTTAAATATACATTTATTATTGTAACCAGTAAGAAGCCGAGTTGGCTCATTGAATCAAATTCAATATGATTATTATGTACATTTAATTACGCATTGTTTAATTAATATTATTTAGTATTGGCAAAAAATTAAGGTTAATTAAGTTAATATTCATATTAATAAGTATTAATATTTTAAAAAATATTGCATGGTTATAATTTAATTTATAATAATTGCTTTCAGTATTAAGTGGATATTTCCTGTTTATTAGAAAATTAATAACTTAATCATATCAACATATGTGCCTATAGGCGCTAATAATTCATTTTACTTAATTAGTCGGTTTCCGATACAACGAACATCATAGAGTAAAAATATTTTAATATCATTCTCTGGATTCAACAATTAATTCCATGGCGAGGATTACTTACAATCTGACTTAATTTTATGTCTATTGTTAACAAACACCATTAACTGTAAAATCAGAATATTTTGAAGAAAAAATCTATCCACTTAACCCCGAACTTTGAACCTCGACACCAAAGTTATCATTGTTATGCACAGCAATACCGGAACTACGCATTACTAGCCACTCTATAATACACTGGCGCTTATACATAAATTAAATGGGTTACACTTTGACAGCCATGGGCATTGACATACTGACGATCTAAAAAACACTGCGACGTGAAGAGATACACATCGAGTTAAACGGATATATTCTAAAATCCACTCCAGTAAACATTACAGGCTGTGGTGGTATCGGATTTATGTTATCACCCAATCAGTTCTCAATATCCAATTGTCATCACAAATCGCCTTCAATAACTTTCAGTCAGATCAGCGAAAAGTTCGCATTGCAAACGTATATGCTTCATTCACATATAGACGAAGATCAGAAACAATAACCTTCTATACCCAACCATGGAATCTTAGTCCATCAAGCATCACCTCAAATGCTTTTTATTCCAATGAAAGAAGACAGCTAACTAATTCACAACTAATCATGCTTTCTGAATAACCTTGAAAATCTTAATAACCATGCAATGTGGATAATTTTTTTTCAAATAATTTTATTTTAATATCCGCGCACTGTCTGGATAACTACTTACCAAGAAAAGTGCAAAATCAGGATATTTTGTTATAAAGAAAACTTTTATTAATTAGGCTACAATAGGTAACATTATATTATAGTATGTCGCATTTTTAATATATTTGATATATTTTTATTTTTCATATCAGTGCTTTATATCATGTACATTTGCTTGTCTAAAAATCTATATTTTTAAATACTGTATAATATATGAACAATTTTAGGCCAACCATTGGTGAAAATGAAACTACAACAACGATTCCGATCAGATGTCCTATCTATGTGTTAGTATACTAGTTAAATATCTATGCGAACACACACAGAAATAAAGTCATTTAGGTCCAAATAAGAGTGCAGATTGGAAAAGACAATACAGGTTGGAATTTTTTCATAAAATTATTAGCCGGTCATGATCACATATTAATTCGGACCACAAGAGTATGCGCCAGTCCAAGAGAACTATATATAACTCAGATCATGTTCGCACATTCCTGAATGCACACGACATGTGGACGGTTAATGGAACCCTTCGACGGTTATCGTCAAAACACGACGATTAAGCTTCATTGGCCACTGTGTGCGCTGCAACAAGCCAGTGTCACAACTCGTATTATGGGAAGCCGAAGAGCGCATGAAAATCGGCCAAGGAAATCGACAAACATTCACC
>JAUZNC010055034.1:0-14541 GCA_034780395.1 Vannuccia rotundouncinata | reverse complement strand
TATGTATTTGTTTACTCCATATAATTCTGACTGAAATATTGCAAACGTCTGTTACTATATTAATTGTGATTTCACAAAGGCATAATTTCTATTAATATAATAGAAATATAATATGTTTATATATCTTGTTAAAATTCCGCAGATTAGGTACAACAAATGCATTAATAAATTACATACATCATTGCATGAATTTGGACGAGAAACCTGTACAGTTGTCATGGTGAATAAATCAAACTACAAAATTAGTTTTTTTATTATTTATATTCATTGTTTATCCCCTTTAAGTTTATCATTTTAAAAAAATTGTTATAATTCTTATTTTTGATATGTTTTCTTAGAATTATTATAAATTATTTTTTAATATAGCTATAATTTGAATTCATTTGAATTCAGACTGTACCTCTGTCAATGTAGGCGTTTCATTAAATAGGGATTGTTATAAAAGTCTTGTTTGCCACATTTGAACACTAGATTTTGATAAAACTTTTGTTTATTTTGAATTCTATGGAAGTATAATTCAATTACCTTTTGTGAGGAAATATTTTAATTAATTTGGTTTAGTTAAAATATACAATAGGAGAATAGTCAAACTTATCAATTATCAAGCTTACATGTAATAATATATAATCAATTCATACAAAACGATTCATGTCTATTTTCTCGTCAAAGTAAATATAAATTAATTAGTTTATGAGAACATAATCTTTTCTTATCATCTGGATATATTTATAAGTTTAATATTACATTTAAATGTTACATTTTGACAATAAATGTTTGTAACTTATATGCTAATAAGAGTTTTTCTTATAAGATGAGCATGATTACATTGCTATTCTACTTTATAAGAAGAATATTTATGTGTCCAACTTCATGATTAGATGTAGGACTTGTTTGATTTCAATTTCACATGCATGTTCCGCTGTATATTTTATTTTAATTAAATTCTAGCAAGCTACTTTCGGTCGCCACATTTATAAAAATATATTTTGAGGGCTAAGTTGAGAATTAATTTCACGTTGAATTACATTATTTCGTTTTTGTGCTGTCTCATGAACTTCCTTACAAGATTTTGCATGTTAAATCATAGAATTAGAATGTTGTTATATTATAATCTATAAATAGACTTCAGGTTATAATCTCTCATAATCAAGAACATTTTTAGGTTATTACAAATTATGAATAATTGGGACAGTTGTTATTTTATAATTCCTGAAAACAAAATGTTCTATCTGTGAATTCGAAATAACGTTACTTTCTACAATATGTTTTTTAATAAAGGTTTAATTATATTCTTAATATAGTTTGCATCTATAAATCTTTAAGCTATCAAAAACAGTATCCGGATAACGTTAGATGCAACTATCCTTTCACAAATGTGATATAATAATATCTATGTATTCAGCATGAGCCGTAAATAATTAAAAGTCAACATCGAGACAGTTAGACAGATAAATTACTTCTGAATTGATTCTTTATTCAAAATTCCTCTTTTGGATCGAGAGAATTTCTGCGTTGACAATCCCGAAAGTTATGTTATCATAAAATCAAAATATATTAAGAAATTGAAATTTAATAAGCAAAGACTACAATAAAATTGCTTCAAAGGAAAGTGTCATTCTTACTGAATTGTTATATTTTTGTACCAGCTTGTAAGAATTATTCAGTATGACTTATTAACATTTTAATTGTTAAATGTCACATTCTTCAAATCAAACGATTCTCGAACAGCGTAAAATCCATTTTGCTTGATTCGTTGGTGGAAATAATTCTATTTATTCAAAAGAATGATTACTCATGCCCTTTTCGATGATTTTTTCACAAAATAAAACGATTTCCTTTACGCTTTCTTTTTATAACCATTCCATTTCCAATGTAGTAAGTATTTAACTCGTTTAATGAAAACTTTGATTCACAAATAATTCTCTTTGCTACATTTTAATCTACTTTTGAAGAAAATTCCTTATAAATTTCCGATTAGACCGATCCCCTTTCGATTTTAATTAGTAATTTGGGATGAAGCCCTCTTCGTTTCTTTTAAATAATCAACTTAAAGTTAATTAACTTGTCTTAGCTTTTAGCATGTCTCGTTTCAAACAGTTCTCATTCAAGTACAACACGACCACGTTATGCTCACCTTCTGCGTTACATTAGCTACGATAAGAGGGTATAAGGTAATCTCACTTGACTTTATAAGCCCAAAGGGGAGGAGGAAGCTAGGTATGATGACCTACAATCACAATCAGAAAGAAGACGCAAAAGTTGGTCAAGATATGGATTTTTCCGTCTGCCTGCAGAACACAAAGATAACAATACAGTAGTTTTTGTTTTCACTATTCTGGATTACATTTTTAGATACAGACACCCACGATATCCGAAATTAGCGGTCTTTAGGATAAATGTCTTTCTTATTTTAATTCTTTTCATGCAATTTATGGGATTTAACTTTTTTTATACCCAATATTTAAAGTTTAATTATAGAATATACGTTATAATACAAGATATTTTGTTATACCAATTTTCTAGGAGTAAATTAAAGAATCTTTATCTATGAATAAATATCGATATTCAGTAATTGTTTGGATGAAATGAATGGTAAATATGTATGGATCATTATTGTATATTTTAGTTAACGGTTTTAAAAAGTTTGAATTTAAATATCATTATACAAACTTAACTTTTAAACTTTTTAACTATTTTAAATTACTTCTTATTATCCACTTCTTAGATTTGTATATTTATATTAATAATTCGATTTAGATAATGGTACCATTTAATTGTTTGCTAGTTATAAATAGAATAATTTATTATATTATTGTGTGCATAAAATTTATTCATCACAATAGTATTGATGAAATTAGCTTTAACTGCTGTTATCAGAGATACATTTATTATTATTTCAAATTAAAAAATATATAATTCTATAAGTTATTTGCATTAACAGTTCCTCCAAGTCGAGAACGCAACACTCACAGTCTCAAACTGGCCCATGAATGTCTCGTTATCATTCAAAACACCTCGGAAGAATCTAGACATGTTGCCATGACAACTCTTCTCAGTTGGATTGAAGATTCCGGCTCAAGTCCCTTGGTGCTACCTCTTCTTGGGGCCGCGGGAGCCTGCCTCCACAATGGACAAGCGGCCGCTTTCATAATTGAAAAGGTGGCCTATGCTTACATCACTTCAGGTGAATACACACAAATATCGAAAATGTAATCATGGTCATATGTTTATTTATCTATTTAAATCTTATACGAATCTTCAGTGGTGTCTTCTGGAAGCCCAGCAGATTGGAGTATTCTGGTTGGCTATTTGAATATCGATCAGCGATTAGCCAATGATTTCATCAAAGAAAGCCTCCAATCAGGATTGCTCCTGTGTCTCTACCTACGAAGCAGTCAATTGGTTACTCGTGCTTCGTCCAATGAAGATCGAGTACAATTGACAGGAAATCTAAGAGAATGGGTGACTTCTGTGGCTATTAAGTAAGTCGATTGGATTATAATATTATTTTGTTTAACGCAGTCAGTTTTTTATAGAATACACCCTTCATGTTTTAAGATTTGTTGTATTTCATTGACGTCTTTAAAAATTAATTAAAAGTTTAATTTTACTTCAATAAAACCCCAAAAATTGATGAATTATTTATTGTTATAAAAAAATGTTTTATTGTATCGACAAAAGTTGATCTTCTTTTACACAGTTAATTCGCATGAAGGTCTTTCAAGATGTCTGAAATTCTTTAAATTTTTGTACATTTACTGAAAATTGCAAACGCACAGATTTTGTTTATAACGAACAAAATTTCAAACGTATTTACCGTTTTTTAAATGATGTCGATATTGATATACAAATGTCTGAATGAAATCTGATTTGGCATAGTTGATTTTCTACGAATGTGCATATTGTGTTGCGTTTACTTATGCCGCTAGTGTTTGGTTAAAACGAAAACACTGTAGTAAAAGTTGATTTTTAAATTGTTCATCAATAGTGAGAAGGTATTATTTTTCTTGTGTAACTAACTATTCGACACCCTTTCATACACGTAGATAGATATATATTTCTTTTTCTTTGTCAAGAACGTTTTAATTGACTTACACACGTTCGTTCATGTTACATTAGTTGTGCTTTGTTTTCATCTGATGTCATGCCTTCTGCCTCTTGTTTCTTTTATCAATGAAGAGACAGAGTTAACTTCCTGTATATTACATGTTGAGTGAATATTTTCTTTTATGCAAATAAATTTAAATTCGCTGGACATTGTTAGTTGTTTTTAATTTTTAATAATTATCTTATAATTGTTTCACCCACAAATGTTAAACTCTTTGAAACAAAAACCACTTAATAGTTAAAATAATTTATTAGAATAAAAGAAATACTTCAGCTTTCCTGAAAAATTATGACAAAATTAAATATATGTAGAAATAGAGATGGTCAATATATATATATATATATATCAATGCAAAAGGAGCAACATCAAAGATTTTAATAAAAAATCACCTAATACTTCAAATTTTACAATTATAAATGTTGCGATTAATATTGAAAAGCCCTGAATTAAAATTAATACTTAGGTCGTTATAATGTAAATTAAATAAGGCTGCTTCCACCTGCACGCGTCTGATTTTAGTGTCACTACATTGGTGAATAACAGAAGGAATGATTAGAGTTCATACAGTGAACAGCTAAGGCATTTTAAAATAGCAGATTTGTGTTCCTTGATACGGGTAGATAGGGCCCGACCACTTTCGCCGACATAAAATTTGGGACAATCATTTCAGAGAATTTTATAGACTGGTTTCATTATTTGATTTAGGAAAGGTTAGAAATAAGATTATATGTAGTAGAAAATTCTGTCCACAATAAACATTTAGCCAATTGTTTAAGTTTTAATTCCGATATAATGTTTACCTTTCCTTCGTCTATTTTATCTTATTTCCTTATCTTGTTCATAAACTCTTTCTTTAATTAAAGAAACACCTCTATATGATTTATTAATGTATTAAAACCAAGTTTGTGTTCATTTTATGGATGACTTCATTCTTTCGAGATTTCATTCATACATAGCCTAGTTGACCGTTCTGTTTTAATATTATTTTGTTATACAGAGATTCGAGTGCGGAACGTGCTTTTATACTTTGGGATCGCCTTTTCGATTTGATTGGTCAAGAGAGCAGCCAACCAGAACGGCGAACGTCGGTGATGCGTCATCTGAACGCTTTAATTCCCATGTGGACTAGTTTATCTGAAGATCGCACATCTACCGGAATATTGGGATATGTGGGTCTTGGGACTCGATCGAACTACTCTGTGAGGTAAAAATCAATAAAAATCGATACTAACACTAATTCATAAATTTTGTCAATAATTATTTGACTAACGGATAATATACCTAAGAAATTGATATTTAAATTACTCAATAAAAAATTCTGGATCTGAATTAAATTTCTTACTTAAATTGTATAGTTATAATGTTCAGATAATGTGATGTAATTTGATATCATATATTTCATTATTTATATTTTCTACAACTTTCGATTACTTCTAACATATTTTTTAGGGATGAAACGTCATAGTTGTTTTTTTAAGTATAGAATTTGTCTTGCCAAATATACCAACACCAAATTTCAATTATCGGCTGCTGTTGAAAGTTTGCTGTTGTTTGGTTAACTTTGAGCAAATGTTCTGCAAATAATATATCTTAAAACATTTGGAATTCGGGTAAATTCACAAAACGTAACTTAACATAAATAATGTTTTGCTTCGAGTTTACTTTTGTTATATTACGTTTCAGAAGTTTTTATAAATATTATTACAGGTTATAACTAAATAATTAAAAAATATTTTAAACAATTTATTTAACTCATAAGGTGAAATTCATTGATTGTAGGAATTACAGAAACTTTTATTCATCTTTGAAATTCGTTCCACTGCACTGACTTAATTAGCCCACCGCAAATTAAACTGGACTAATTGCATGACAATACACTTTCATTAATCGAAGAATTGCAAATATCAAAGTTTCGGCAGTTCATTCAGCTAGATAGGGATATAATATTTAGATGAATTTAATTATCATTTTAATGTCTATAGGAACTTTGTTAATTAATTTATCTCTTAATTGTATACCATTGAGTTCAAATTAGTGAATATTTTCGTAAACTCATCAATTTTGTCTTAAAACCTTCTCCTGTAATTTTTTACGTGTCTGATAAAACATGTATTTCATTTGCAATTAAAAATGTATAAAATTGCAATTAATAAGACACGTAATAAATCTATCTGTCTCCAAGCGGTCAGGGAATGCAAAGGGTTGTAAAGGGTTTCTTTCCATTATTCATAATTCCGGCATTCATGATTTTCGTAAATATTGGTTTTGCTATTGAAGTGAACGCCCACGCAAAAGAATTTTCGAGAACATAAAATCCATTTCGAAATTCTAAACTTTTGGACAATTTCTTTAAATGCAGATCGATATTTTTGCATCATACACCAAACGTCAATATTAATCATCGATTTTAGTTTCCTAAAAAATGTTATTTAAGTGTTTTTATTTTACTTTTATTGAATATTTTTGTTGTTGTGAATAATTACAAAACAATAATATTATTGACATGTTATCTCAACTATTTAACCAAATAGTTTTCGGATCATCGCTCGCGCACTGGCCACCTTTTGTCTGGCACAACTGCCCACCGGGTCCAACTTGCGCCTATCCCCAACATGCCCCGGACACTTGACCTCCAAAACAGCCGTTCCTGAGCGACCTCCGGGGCACGTTCTACCAACCAATCAGGCGCTACAGGCTATCGCCAGCTTCAAGACGCTTAGTGAGAGGTCTGACTATTCGGCCAGTCAGCGGGAAGCTGTCAACCATTGTCTGGACTTCTTGGATCGCCCAGAAAATGCCCTACCACAGATTCGACAATTGTTGAACGACTTGATAAAACGACTGTACCCTGACTTGAAGCTGTTGGCCATTTTAAGGCAGTCATAATTAATTTGATAATTCCTTGTTACATGTTCTTTTCCATATTATACAGATACACTTATATTATTATCAACGTTGAATCCATCCTATTTATAACTTTTTATGACTAACTTCATATAACTTCATGATATACTTCCGTAATTGAATGATCCATTTTTTGTTCTTTTTCAATTTGTTTAAATTATTTGTTTCGCTAATAAAATTATCTGTATTTAAAAGTGTTATTTCATTTCAATTTGTGATTTTATTTTAATTACACCTCAACAACTAATGTAATAATTTTATTAGTATTATAACAGTGTTATTTTTATTATTGTATCAGCGGTATAATATTATACATTATTTGTATTTTAGATTGTATTCATTGTCTGTGAAAACTTTTCATTATATAACCAAGATTTCAAATTAAAAATGGATGTTCTACTTTTAAAAAATCGAAAATCTGCTCTGTGACGTTTATTAATTTATATTGATAACGAAAAAAGTTATATTTTATTTGTGTAAATAAGGAATTATTATCTGCTATATACAAAAAAGTCTCAAAATATACGTATAATTAGCATCTGTGAATTAATTATGTAGCTTTTTGTTCAGATCTAGTCAAAATTCTCCATGATCTTGTATAAATGTCTTCGTTCGAAGTAAAAATGTAATAGTATCTATGTTTTAAACAAGCGTATAGATGTGCTTGAGATCTTCTTCTCTGAGGTTTTCACGTTTATTCAGTTACAAAATAAAAATTGATATCGTTAATTGAATTGAAATATATTGGAAAAATTTAAAATTTTTATTTTCTAATATATTTTAAATTATTTGTCGTTATTTTACTTTCCAAGATTAATCCTTTTATAAACGTCTTATATCGTTTAGATGTCTCGGATTGTTTATTTAGTATCACCCCTAAACTTGATCGAGCTATTTTGATGATGCAAATTTGGTACTAATAAAGATTTATGCATTTTTTTAAATTCAAATTTTCGTTTCTTTGGATAAAATGTTATTGAAACACAAAATAAAACTGCGTAAAAACCAAAATATGTAAATTTATTTTAAAAGATGGAAGGATGATTTCAACTTGTTAAACTTAAAATTACATCGGGCAAGATGTAAAAATTTTTAAATAACAAATTTGATGACATCACAACTACACAACTAGTCTATTAATATGAGGCAAATTATTGCTGCTTAGATTTCTAAAATAAGTAGTCTATTGTGATTTCTTCTTTATAGTTATATCTATGATTTACTTCCAAAATGGTATTGCGGATTCCTCTCATAATGATCATCCAATATTGTTTTAGCAACAAATATAGGTACTCAGTTACTATCTTTAATAACTAGATGCTGAAAGATATTATATTTTTTCTGGATAGAAACGGCATCCTTTATAGATATTTTCAATTATTTACATTCTTTTACAACAGTTAGTAATGCTGGATCCACACGGTTCGATTATATTCTTCGATTCGAATAGTCAAATCGACCTGATTTTTAATCTACTTTTTGAAAAAAAATCTATATTAACAATTAAAAAGAAAAAAAGTATTAGCGCTGTGAGCTGTTAATTTATTGATCAAGGGTATATACCCCTGGTAATCCTCAATAAAGTTGTTAGTTAATAGTCATTTTATAATAAAACAATAAAAAGATACATTTATTATGTATACGTATATAATAGGTATACTCTTGTAATATTTATTTGAAGCAATATATATATATATAAATAATTGACATTTTTAGAACATTTTAGTAAAAATGGAATGTAAAATAGAACATGTTCAATTCATTCGATTCAACTAAAATCGAAATTTTGATTTGACTTCGACTAAAATTGAAAGTCAAAACGAAGCAAATTATATCTTGTGGACGCACTTTCGACTTCTTTTTCATTCGATTCGACTAATCAAAATCGAACGGAAATCGAACAGTGGGAATCCAGCTTAATCTATACTTTTGATAATAAACCATAAAAGGTTTCAATATTTGTGAAATTCAATTGTAAATTGTTAACATACATTATTATATATATATAGAATATATTAAATCAAAAAATATTTATGTAGCTATAAAAATTCCCGTATTGACATCTTCATAGAAAATTCTTTCCCAGAAGGTATTATTACATGTATTTATATATAAATCATCTATTTATCATAAAATATGAATTATACTTGTATCTCAAACATAAATGTAATTATTCGTTAAGTGTATAATATAAATATGTTAAATTAAATGAAAACAGAAATGATGACAGACATAACAAATAATCAGCAAGTCAAATGAAAAACGGAATGTCATTTTAAAGGACAAATGATTAATATAGTATACAATTTGTACACACTGGGGTGGTTGATAGTTAGAATAAGTCAAATAATTGAGATAATAAATACAACTTGGACAGAATGGACTTCTAAATGAAAGGTTTTCAAAGAATGTAAAATCCACTTAATCTATAAATGCAACATTTGCAAAATATTTGAAGTAGAAATTATTCAATCATTTATGTATATATATATACATTTTAATTTATTTAATACTACTTAGTTTTATTTGTTTGAAGCTTTATTGTACATTTTATTTAAAATTTGATTAAATCTAGGTTTTTGTCAGCTTATAACATATAACCTCTGTTAATCAGGTACCTCTCGAATAACCCATGTTAGAAAAAGAATACTTGAAGCAAGAAATACCCAGAAGAATATACGATCTACACATCTTGCAATAAGAACCCAGGACTCTGGATTGTTACAAATGCATGAAATCGGTTCACTCTTACGGCGTTTAGTTCTCTTCATTTCTTTCTTTCGTTGATGTGGCTCCTTCTGGCCGGATGGTTCCGTGGAATGTAGATTGGCCAGATTGCTCGAGAGACTACCGGAGTTTTGCGAATTAGGTCGGTTCATCGTTTCCGATGCGCGCCGCGAGGGTTTCTGTCGACATACGTCTTCCAAATCACTTTCTAACTCCCAGTCCGTTTGGTAATCATCCAGACTTAGATGACTGGGAATTCTAAAACATTGCCGGCCACCCGGATCTTGTGGAACGTTGTTGTTGTTGATGGAATTGGATTTAAACCCACCGTGATGGGTACAGACGCCATTGTTATCCCGCTTTGTCTTACTGTTAATACGGATGGTTGGGACCTCTGAAGGGGTGGAGTGTGTGAGACTGCCTTGTCGTCCGCCCATAGTTCCCGGGGCGGCACGATCGAGTGGTGTCTGACTCATACGACTGTTGGTGCCCAACACACGATTCGGTGTTGCGAGTATATTTTCGTCCTGCGAGTCACTGAGAGTCTTGCGGATAATTCGCATAAAGCGAGCGCCTTGTGAGTTCATAGAAACGTAGGCTGACCTTCCGGTGTAACTGCCCCCGATCACACGCTTGGACATATCAGCTTCCCGACGTCTTGAATGGTGATATTTGCAATGGAACCGAATCAAATAGATTTTTAGGATCGATGGAATGCCAGAGGATGTGTACTTCCGGACGTGAAGATTTGTTACAATAACGCCCATAACAAGAGCCAGTAGAACCATCATCATAGTGACGGAAAATAATATACCTATAATTTAAAATGAAATCACTTTAGATCATGTTTTGAAAAATAAAACTTCATTTTAATAAACAATTATAATAAGGAAAGAAATAAAGAAAATTATAATAGAATATAATAATATTTAATCCCGAAAAAAATTACAACTCTTTAAATTAATCGACTAAATATAAATGTAATCAATACACATTTTTTAAAAAAAGCAAAATATAAATTTAATTTCATTTCATTATCGAAATGTTTACTTCTTATTTCATTTAGCTATCTTCTTACTTATAGTATTTATCTAAAGGATCAGTAACAGTTGTAATTAAGATAAATATTTAGAAATAGCGGCACCAAGTACCTAATTAAATATATATCTTTCAAAAATACACATAAAAAATATTTAACCCAAAACATTAAAATTAAAAAATATATTTCTTTTAATAAATTAACACTAATTAAATGTTTCAAATATCCGTCTCAGATATTATATAATTTTTGGTTTTCTAGCAAGCGAAATAGTAATAATCACTAGTTCGTTATCGTCTTATAGTCTAGATAAATTGAATATTGACAAAACTTGAATTTTTTGTATAAACCTGATGTAAAATATAAATCTAGTGATGATTGTATTATACAATTTCAAATCTTTATTTATAATTTATTACATGATTGTTGCAATACAGTATTGTATGTAATAATTTAGGATGCTCTGGTTAGTGATGTAGAGATAATATAGTTAAATGTATAATGTATAGCAAACACGCAAAAGTCTCTTCTATATGTATATTTAACAAATACAGATTCTTCGAACAAAAGATAGAAAATATTTTTGAGGAAACGGATATTCTTCTTTTGTGTAAAACTTTTTCTTACTGTGTATTATAGTTTACAATTTATTAAATATCTTCTTAAATTACAAAGGTAACAGCAGATTTACTTAAGACAAATATTTCAGTTTTGTTTTATTTTAAAATTAATATCTAAAAATAAATTTAAGTTTTGAATTAAATTTAAAACATACAATAGATTGTCCCTTATAAATAATTTTGGTTGAGTATACAATATTGATTTTATAGTACAGATATCAATACAATTTTAATAACAATTTTAAATAATACATTTTTAACTTCATAAAAATAACTTTTACATTAATTCGGACATTTATAAATTAGAAAATCTAATCAAAACATTATTTTTCCGCTCGTAATGAAAACTTGCAAGGATCACGATGAATCTTGATGAATCATAATGAAACTTCCAAGAATCATGAGATATCTATTCTTACCAAGTAAAGGAATTGCGTCAGGAGTCGGTGGCAACGATTCTCCAATAATAAGCAGAAAGACTACTAACGCCAAAAGAATAGTCAATTCCAGGTTGACCTTTTCTCCCGACTCAGTGGGCAAAAAGAAGCCGAGAAAGGAAGCCAGATACATGAGGAGACACGGGAAGATAAGATTAAAGATGTAAAATAGACTTCGTCGTTTTATGTGGATCGTGATGGTGACATCTGGATAGGGTTCTGTACAGCAAGCATACACCTAGGGATCATGAAATAGACATTATTTATATATCTCTATTCAATAATTCAAGATTAAAGTTGAATGTAAAGAATTTGGTTTTAACTTCTTGTTCAGTCAAAATGTAATTAACCTCTCAAAAAGTGAAATATATAGAAGATTTCTTTATTTCTTTATTTTTCTACTTTTCTACATCTAATTTACTGAGGCATTTCAAAAATAAAATCTTAAGCATCAAAATTAAAATAGGCAACTAGGGGTTTGTATTAATTATTAATTGATATTTAAATAATTACACTTTTATTTTACCGCTGATGAGTGTGGAAACCTCTTAACTGTCTCAAATAAAATATTTATATATTTTCTTTTCTGTGAGGTTTTAATATAATATAATTTATTTTTTAATATTTCATTTAGAATTCACTCAATAAAAAAAATGTAGAAATTAAATAAGTAAAATAAAGTTAATAAAATGAAGTTAACAAGGGTGCAGCCAGGTGGTGTGGGGGTGCGAACGAAAATGAACCACATACTGTAGATACTGGTATCAACAGAGTCAACTGAAGCTCTTATCTCACCAGCTGAGAGCACTTCTGAATACTAAAAACTGAATGTCGCAATCCATTTTTTGTATCATGTAATAATCAATCTATCAAACCGCTTTTCTCGTGAGTAGGTATATTATCAGATCTCCTATGTTCTATCCTTTTACTAAATTTATCTAAAAATTGTCACATTAATATGTCGTTCATTAAGCGATTTTTTTATTTAACGGACGTGTCTAGATTATTCTCTTACTTCTTTTCTCCAGATATCACAACGGTGGTCCCTGCTAAATTTGGTTAAATTTGATTTGCTCATCTGAGTCGATTGATTTGTCACAAGTGATTGGAATTTACAAAGATGATCTGCCATCTTCCGAGATGTTTTCTTCTGAGTTGTTACGATAGAAATAGAGATATGCTCATAAGAATTCCTATTGGACTCGACTGTATTTATAACAGCGTGTTCCTATTTTATTATTCAGATTTATGAATGTCCCTCTCCAAGATCGTCGCAATATGCATAACTTCTTGCGAATGTGAACGTAGTGCAAGTTCTCCTCGACGTCTACAACTTTTATATGCGAGCGTCATTAGGCCAAGAACGCCTTACAAACTGGCACTGCTTCACATTCATTATGATAAAGATTTAAATGAAGTTGTGGCAATATAATCAAAATTGCATTCTCGACTCAAAGATTGGAATTATCTTCAGTTTTGGCATAAATCGCTATAAGCTACCTACAACAGTATATGTATATCTGTTGCGTATGAAAAAACATGTTGAACATTTGTGTTTTTTGTAAATAATTCGCCCTGGATTACAAAAAATAAAACGATAATGTTTCTAAATAGTTAAATTGTCTTTTGCCTTACGCATCGGTTTAAGTTGATTAAAAGTATTCATTTATATCCGTTCGTTTTTCTGCTTTAAATAAAAAATATTGTATCTCATATCGCTTAAAATAATTTAAAAATCATAAAGATTTCAGGGGAACAGCCTCTGGACCCCTTGAATAATCCTGGCTACCCACGTTCATGGAATTTAAGCCATTAATTACATCAAATTTGACTCATTGAAATTTCTTACAAGTAATAAAATGTTGCTTTTTTCTTATAAAGGGCTCATTCTAGTTCGCATGAAATATCTAATTATTACGTTTTTTGAATTTTTTACCTTCACATTTTTATTGGCGCTTATGCTGGTGACAGTCCACTCCTGGTTGTCATGGTTATAGTAGATGATGTTGTCATCTAATGTCGCATTGTGGTTGATATCAACTTCAAATCCATTGTATGTCCAACTGATAAAGGTGATGTCACAATGCTGTCGGTCAAAAGGAAAATGTCTTACATCCAGTGTACAGGTTACTTTTATCAGTGCTGGGAACATCCAAAGTACTTTTCCATTGGGTTCTGTAATTGCGTACGTATTCATGTAGCCCTTTATATTGTCATCGGCACTGAAAAAGATTCATATTTACCACACAATGACCTCGACTATTAAAATGTGAATGTATAATAAGATATATTATACTAAAATAAGATATAAATCGGGAGTATCACATATGAAGCTCACCATACACAAGTATATAATATAAAAAAAATATTATGTGACATAGTTTTTCTGAATTGTCTCTATTATCTTAAACATTAATTATAAAATTGAAAAATAGGTTTTTAAAAAGTTAGAACTCTTCAAGTGATTTTTTAATTACTAGATTGAAGTGTTTTGTAATCACTTTCTTCTAAATTAATCTGCTATCAATAAATATTCTATAATATTGTCGTACACATTTAAAAACAATATTCATTAAAAAAAATGAATTGAATTACAATAAGAATACTGAAATTGATTATTTTAAAAAATCAGATATGCTAGTAAAGAGGTCGTTTAATTTTAGCTAGATGTAGGCCATAAAATCGTTTCACGTTAGTCAAATGTAA
>JAUZNC010055023.1:0-14547 GCA_034780395.1 Vannuccia rotundouncinata | reverse complement strand
CTGAATCAGGGTGTCAAGGAAATGTCCAGAAAAATGTCAGATGTCTTCATTTAGAAATAAAATGTTCAAAAATTGTTGTGCTGGGCACAATTTATAAGTTGCTCACTTATGCTTTCAACCAAATATAGTCAGGTACATTTTTCAATTTTGTCAGGGACAAATGTTCTTTTAAGACTATGAGCTATAAGATGTTTCTCATCTCTGTGTAGTTAATTTTTAGTGTAATTTAAAAAAAATAAATAAATGTGTACCTATGTTTAATAGTGTGTGGCTTTTGCAAATTTTTAAAATATATTTATAGGCACTAAATTTTAAATAGAAACATCACTAATTTAGTATAAAAAAAACTATTTGACACCAAAATGAATTTTATACCCTTTTACATAATAGCAGCGAGATATTATATTTTTTCAATGTTAGACTTTAAAATTTATTAAAATTTTACATTAATAAGAATAAACAATATATTGTGTGATACAATTCAGTTATTATAATGTTACATTTATAAGAAGAGTGGTAAACCTTACTATTTATATTATATTTTTTAATTTAACTTTGTTTAAATTAATAATAATTGGCAGTTATTTCGAAACACTAATTTATATATTTTTTCTACATTTCTAAGTTCTATTTTTAATGCAGTTGTGTCTCTGTTTTAGAGGTAAATGACAAGAAACACTGCCTATAAATTTTATTGTGCCCTAGCCCATTATCATTTAGATTAAACATACCATGATTTGTTAGTATACCAATTGTAGTTCACTTATCACATTATAAAATACAAAATTTACATAATTCAATTACAAAATTAGAGAATATCTTAAACTTAACCTACAATTAATATTGACACTAACACAATATAGGTTTTCTCATTTTAAATAATGAATTGTAAATAATTCCATATTAATTATAATC
The DNA here is from genome assembly GCA_034780395.1 of Vannuccia rotundouncinata. Classification (NCBI taxonomy): domain Eukaryota; kingdom Metazoa; phylum Platyhelminthes; order Proseriata; family Coelogynoporidae; genus Vannuccia; species Vannuccia rotundouncinata. The sequence continues at coordinate 13,632 of JAUZNC010055023.1, read as the reverse complement.
ATATAATAAAATTATATTTTTTGTTTTAAGCCTTTAAGCCCAGGCATTTCTCCTAAAATATCTATTGTATAATGCCTATATAAATTTCTCTGTGTAGCCAGGTATTACATTCTCAATATAGAACTCACTCACTCATTTATTTATGTTTAATTACAATCAACAATCAATATTTATGTTTTATAAAATAATAATACACATAGTTTTATTAAACAAAATTATAATTTTATTTGAAATATATTCATGGTAGTATTTTTTATATACAAAATTATGAGTCAAGATAACAGAGATCAGACATGATATTGTCTCAAACAGTTTCCAATACACAGACTTGGATTACAAGGGCATACCTGACATTTAAATTGTGTCATATTATTTGTCAGAATCATGCATTTCCAACAGTTTCTGTAGAGTCACTCATTGTTAGCTGTTGCAGTAATCTGTTGAGGTGTGTGCACATCCACAATGGGTCTTGCCACAGAGGAGAGGATCCAGGGGGGGGGTTGGTTTGAGTGTGCAAAGAGAGAGGTATATAGGAGGGTTAGGTATAAGCTGGGATTAGGTGGTAGGTTGTAGGAGGTTTATGGGAGGGGGATTAAAGGTGATGAGGGGCTCAGTAGAAGGTAGTGCTGGCACAGCTGAGGGGTGGCAAATGTAGTGACACAGCATACTACTGGCACCAGATTAGCACCTAGGAGAACCCAGTCTGGGGAGATGGAAGAGAAGGATCACTGGCTGGTGTGTGAGTGGTGGGAGACTGCGAGGAGAGTGTGTGGGATTGAAAAGGTGCATGCTCGTTTAATCTATCCTGTTGACTCTATCTCGATTCATGATAATAAAATTAGTGACCATTTTATTATTGTTTGTAATTTGTTTATACAAATGAGGTTTCTTTCTAACAAAACTTTATTTATTCCTAAATCTTGACAACTTTAAAAATGACTTTCTGTCCATGTACCTTTTCGATTTTGTTTTTCTTAACAATATTGATTCTCCTCCGCAATTGATCAACTGTTATAATACTACAATATCCTCACTCCTTAATAGACATGTTCCTCTAAGGAAAATGTTTTCCCGATCGCGATAATTAGTGCCCTGGTTCAACGATGAAATAAAACAGACTATTCGAGATGGTCGCCTTATTGAAAAAATGTGAATGAAAAGTAGGACTATTTCTGACAATTAAAACTTTATTCGTCAGATGTTAGCTGTAATAGCAGAATCGATGTTTGAGTAATACGAAATATTTTTTGAGTGTTAGATTTTATATGAGTTATTTTATATCTAAATTTTCATTCTATATTGAAATTGTTTGATATAAGTAATTCAAGTTTAATGATTCTTTATTATATCATTTATTCAAATAATTTTGAGACACTTACATCGACTTTTAATGAAAACATCTTTATTTCAGTGAGGATGTTGACATCTGGTTGTCGTCTGATCTTAAGACCAGCCCGTTTCACCAACTTGGCCCTTCTCACGGCAAGTGTTCAGACAAGCGCCTGTTGCAAAGGTAGAGGCCCGGGGAGAGGCTTTAGCCAACGAATCAGCTTTCAGCAGCGATACGAGTGGCTCTTGGGTGTCAAAAAACACAAGAAGAGAGCTCTTTACCCGTTTATACCTCGGTAAGTAGTTGTGATGGAACTTTTAACTCAAGACAGTTTTTTTTATATATATTGTCCTTCATCTGGGAATCAGTAAGCCTATCTTCGAAAGTGTGCTTTGAAGCGGATTAATTTTTCTTTGTATGTGCTCAGTAAGGGAATAATGACAACCTCTTTTTTTCCTTTGGAACTGAAATATTTTCTTGTCCTAATTTTAAGAAATGACAGTGTTATATCAAGGAGGATTTTGATTTATCAATTTATAAAATGAATAGGCTTTATTTAAAAAAATATATATTTACCATATAATACAAATACTTTTTTTAAATATAATTAAGCGATTTATCATTTATTTTTATTTTATATGAATAGAAAAATGAAGACACACAAATTGCTGGTTTTGTGAACATTTAGAGATACAATTGTTGAATCTTTGACAGTTCTAGCCTCATTAATTTTACTTTCAAATCTTAATTAAAATCCAAAATTAAAATATTATTTACCACTGATTATATATATTTTATTTAAAGATATATTATATGACTTTCTGTCTACAAGCATATATTTTCTTCTAGCCATTAAAGACTGATTGATATTTATTACTTATTTCATGTCTGTTGCTAGCTACCAACCTCAATAATAGCTTAAACAAAGAGATTATAGTTACTATATTTCACTGCTCTGATATATGAATGATGCAAAGGGGAGACTTATCCACCCACAGGCTGTCAATTAAAGCAAAGATTAAGTAATCAGAGCTTGATGGATTATCGATTTGTTTCCTGTATATACGGAACTACATTTGTAAAAGGATGTATAACATATGCAAATAGTCTATTTGAAACTCAATGAACTTAAAAACCTCAATACATTTCTATAACAACTTAAATACTGTGTTGCACAATAATTATATTATTCAACAATAGGACTGAAATTGATTTGAAAAGTAATATCACACTCCTATTATTATTCACCGACAGTTCCATACGTATAACGTGCTTTTCCGAATTCTTTTTATAATGTTATCTCCTAAATAGCAAGGCTCTCTGGTATATAGACTATAGACTCAACATTAATTTTGTTTGGTTGAGGGTGCAGAGGGTACGTAATGAAATCAATTGATGAGATGTAATGATCGCCGCCTTTCAAGATAATCATTACCCCTTGACGAAATTCTCCTTGCTGCTCTTTTGCTGGCTAAACTTATTCGTTCTAATATTATTAGTTAGTTACTTTCCTACTTGTCTTCTTTTCTTGAGCCATTTTTTCGAAAGAAATTTTCCCCTTTGAAGATGCTTGTATGTTAGCGCAGATTTGAGGAAAGAAAGTTTTTTGGTTGAAGTTATTGAAATATGCGTGATTGTTAACTAATTGTCTAACTGTGCTGCCAAATCAATATTCTTTTGCCGCGCCATACTTTGTTTTCCCAGATTAGTGTGAAAAATTGCCACCAATTCGCTGTGTTTCGTGGTCATCTTCACATTGGTTATAGATTTTAAATGAAATATTATGATATATCATGTAAAATTGTTATAATAGACCTGTGAAAATCCAGTGAATCTCAAATTGGGAAAAGTGTGAGAATATTCAAAGAAATCTATTTGTAGCTATAAAAATCTATCATTCATTTTATTATGATTGCATATGTTTGTTTTTTTGAAAATTTCGATACACGCCTACATGCCATTCCCGAATTTCCTGCTGTATTAATTATCGAGGGGTGTGTATATTAATTACTATACAAGAATGAAACGATTGATCATATGATATCGTCATAAAAAATATTTTTTTTTATACGAATTAGTTAATAAGATGAATTTTCCAGCTGAGCAAACAACTTGGCTTGCGTTTAATTTCTCTTACAAACAAAATCCTGCAAGTTCTGTGGGAACACTTCTGTTTATCTCGTATTTTCGCAGACTTTGTATGGCATTCACTTATTTGGAAAGAAAACTACCGAATTACAGAGCCACATGTTTTCTTTTTAAGATTTATTAATATGATAATATAATGAGTTTGGTGTCTGTCTCTATGTGTAGGATGTAACGTGTATTCAACTTTCTTTTGAAAATAATTGTATTTATTTCCATTTTTAAATTTCTAAAGTTTGAAGTTAATTCCTTTGAATAAAATATAGTCGAGTGACTTATTGGTTTTCTTTATTTAAAATTATTGTCACCTCACTTATAATAGGAGTTAATTTTAGATTTTCTGAAGACACTTTACAATATTTAGAGCGTCTGGCAGCCCTTTCCTGAGTAAATATCTTGGTATGTAGTTATAACAACTAATTGCATTTTCATAGTAAATTCTTTTACAAAAGATAAATTGAACCCTTATCCGGCTTGCAACTTTAGGAAATCGAGGAGCATTATATATTATGTTCTCCTTAAAAATGTCGGAACTTTTAGTTTGCAAGACTTGTTTTAAGAATGTCGCTTCCTGCAACTAAGTGCGAAAAATGATAAAAAAAGATATATAGACTAATAATTACTCTTTTAAAGAAGTGTGTAAGAGTCTTCAAATTTATTCGTTCATAAATTTCGTGTACTTCTATTTCATGATTTGTCTCCAATTCTATTTTAGTTTTCTGTACGTGAAAATTGTTATATATAGATTGATCCACCATCAGATAAATTGAAGGCTAAGATATTTTGTGAATTTTCAACCTTAACCAATTAGTCGTGTTATTAAATTTGATATTAGAAAATGATTAGGATTTTATACAATGAAACTTTGAAACTGTTTAAAACTGTATAATATGTTTTTGTTGTATTTTTGTCATCACAGGAGATGTATAAAACACCTTGCCATTAAAAGTGTAGCAGACAGGACACAGACAATATTATATTTATTTAAGTGGCTGCTAAACACTGGGACTTTCAATAAAACTTACTTAACTTTAAACAGATGATCACTTTAAAATGAGTGAGATAGGCTCACACATGACATAAACATGGAATAATGTCGTTATAAAATCAAGGTTTTTAGTATACGTATAATATAAATAAGGAGGTGAGGTGAAATAAGTTTTATAACAGTCTCTTATTGAGAAATGCTTCGACAGATACTTTTGAAATCTCAAGATTGTATTAGTGTGCTTCAATTTAGGACTTGTATCACTAATGGCATTTATTGATAAATAAGTATATTATTAGACATGAGCATAATGAAAGAATGCCTCTAATATCTCTATCAATGTCCAATGCTAATTTGTTATTTATTTATTTATGACAAAACAATTTTCAATATCCTTCAACTTTCCTAAAGAAATATTAATAAACAGAGCAATTGTAGTTGTGTCTTGAAGCTCTTTCACCTTGGTGTAGAGTTACAAATAAGAATTGGTCAATCAGTTCCTTATGGAGGGAGTAATTCCCTGTATAAGTTAACAAAGATTAGAAAATGGATTTAGTAAATTAGCTCCTTTTGATGAGAAACTTAATGCTTGTTAAACCGGGTAACACGACAAAATTATGCTCATTTAGGGTAACCAAATACAGAATAAACACGTACATACATACATAATTTTCTTTCAATTAAAGATGATGTGAAAATTGTCGATGGTATATTTATTAAATTGACAGTTTTCTTAAAATCCACATATTCTCGGTAATGTTGTATATTTGAAGGCGAATTGACAAATGTGATAAATAGTCGATTTGCTTCGTATTCTTCGTCTACTTGGTAATGTGGTTGCTAGCGTCTACTTGAACATCTAACTTTTTAAAACAAAAACTGGCACATTTATAAATATTTTCTTTTCTTTAGACTATTTTGGTTCTAACGTGGCTGGGTGTGTGTGTATATAAATAATTTTGATGCATGATAAGGTTATACATATCAATTCTCTTTATCGTATATAGTTGGGAAATATTTATAAATATGTTTGCTTTGCATGTCAAGTACGCTGGGTGTGGTTTCTATTAGATTTACAAACTTTCCACTTTGTTTAACAAATCTTACATTTTTCTTTCTTTTATAGATTATATTATGAAAGGAAATTCATGTTTTTTAAACTATATTTTATCGTTTCTTTATTTATTTCGATATCTTGTATTTTTACTCCATCAAAACTGCTCCTGTTTTCATAAAAACGAGGCTTTCCTTTGTGGTATACATAATTTCGGTAAGGCAATAATCAGGTACACTTCAGGGTGTTTGTTTCTAGAACATTTGGTCTAGTGGAGATCCCATCTAAATCATGTCAATCATAAATTATCTTTCTGCCTAACTATCACTTAACCTGTTCCTATCAGACACGTTATTTTTTACCACGAAAAGTTTGTTAACTTTATAAAAACTGGCTTGTTTCATTTAGATGACCAATTTTTCGTGACTTTGCTTAAAATAATGCAGGAAATAAAAACTATCGTATTCTCATTTTTTCTTCTTCAAAATTGAGTTTAATTAATAAAATTGTTTAAAAATTTTAAAGTTTAAAATGAATCGTACTTCTATCTTATTTCATTTTGGAGTTATTAACAGTTGACAAACTATCGTATACCAACTTTATTAAAGCACTAATAATCGTCAAACTGGTGTATTCCTAAAAACATATAAAAACTGGGCATATTGATACTAAGACAGCCACTGAAGAAGAACTTTAAGGCCAAGAGATCCACACAAATGAAAAAGATGCTGTTCGTTTGATACGCAATGTAGCTTTTCAGCAAGAAATACATGATCCTAACCATTTGAAATATGCTAATTAGGATCTGCCATCTTTGATAGTATTACCAGTGTCAAATGAAACCGTTCTTTTATTTATTGAAGTAAAATTAATGTCCACAAATGCACTATTGTAGAGTCAGATACAGGTGTTACTTACTGCTATATTTGGGACGAGACTGTTTTGTTCTATACTCGGTAGATATTTGACAATGTTGGATGAAAATGAATACAGAGAAATCGTTTTATTATCTGACGCATGTGGAGGGTAAAATTGTAGGCTCCTTTTTATATAAAAAGGTTCATGATTTGAAGAATATCCTTTTAATTACCCAACTATTTAGGGGTGGGATTGTTCGCCCTCTACTATTTGAGTACATCCAGTTGAATAATGAATATTGAACCCGCCCCCATAGAAAAATATATTTAAAAATATTATATTGCGCCCCTGGTATACATTTTTCCGATTTTTTATCATTTATAAATCACACCCCTCACTATTTCATGGCTGGGCATTCTCAACAAGAAAGCCCAGCCACATACACAGGAAGGGAAGTGTTTCATCCAATGGATTTAATCAATAATACAAAACAGGCATCCCAAACAGAGTAACACACCTGTCATACAAAAAAAATTCGAATTGCAAAAGTGCCCAGCCACTACTTCAAATTTCTCAAAGATGGCATTGTAAATTGGCTTTAAATTTAGCAGCTTCGTTTCTGAAAGGACAATTATGGATTCATTGAGATTAAATTTGCCACAAATGGAGAGTATCATTAGCTACCTGTTATTATACGGGGGTACACTGCCTCATACTTCATCAATTGTCATTACAAAAGTGTACGACCACCGGAGATCAATTATAGAAAAGAAAAAGGTGGCTTAAACACACTCATGTCAAGAGGACAAAATTCCCAATCGATTTCATGAGGGATTGAGGGTTGGCCAACTGGTCCGAAAATATGTTATGATTATGAGTAAATAGAATTTGTTTCGCATTTATTCTATGTTGTTTATTTTCCTTCTTAGTACAGTTTTATCAAAATATTTTTACCAACGATTATTGGACAATTAACATATTGCCAATAATGATAAATTAATTTATCATTGTACCTTGTAATAAATATTCATAATACAATTATTTTAAAACAATGTTTTCATACATATTTTATGATTTCTTTTACTATTGCAAAACAAAAGGTCAGAAATACAATACTTTGGATACACAATTTATAAATGTGATATTATAATCTATGGGCATGGCAAACTATCGTAAACCAGCTGTAGCTATTTCAGTGTTACAAAAATATATTAAATGTAATTAGTTAAGATATCAACAACAAATTATTTCTGTATTAATGGAAATAAATAATGATAAATTATAATTATGTACGTATAAGGAAATATATAGTTATATGTAAGGGGTGATAAGACTTATTCTGAATGAACACAATATGCATAATGCAAATATTATAATTGTGCGTGGGAAATTATAATGATAACTCCGAAAATGACACGTGGATTAGTTTTATTCATAAAATTTGATCTGCTCAAGGTATAAAATAAATATTTGAAATAATAGTTTGTTAAAAAAATTTACTCAAATTGGATTTCTAATTCGATTTATAATGTGGTAAAAAAAGTCTGGAAAATGTCTAAAACTTTTTAATCATTTTAATTCGTGTTTTAAAAATAGATTATATTATTTTTTATATTTCGCGTCTGTATTTAAGGATGTGAAATGGTAGACAATATTATTTTTTGTTTTATTTAGCGCAGAAGTCAAACAATAAAACTAGTGACTTCTACCCTAAGGATCTTATTACACACTTTGGTGCCCTTTTTCTATTTAATAACAGATCTCAAAAACCATTAGAAAGAGTCATAAATCAAAAATCCACATTAAAACAGTCGAACAACTTTCAATTTTAATAACATCAGGAGTCTTATTAGATATTTATTTTGTTATCTTAACGCTGTGTTTTTTGTTCACCTTAATGAACATGTTATTCTCTGCTTACAGAGAAGCCCCAACTGGGATAACCGTGGACGGAGTTCATGTTGAAGTGGCCGAAATGCGCCCTGAATTTGTTGTCCCCAAGAACCTTGATAAGTCAGAAATGAGGCCCTATGTGGACTGGAAGGCCAAGTTCATTCAACAATCCGAGTTCACTTCCAAGGACCTCTTTGACGCTTGCTATGGGGTGGAAATAGGAGAACTTCACGTCAAAGGAAAGTTGAAGACGAACGAAATTATGGCCAAATATTCCGGCCAAACTTCTGACGCAAACTCTAGTTGATAGCCTTTTTATTATTTTAGTGTATTTTGTACATAAATTAGCTGTATTATAGAAGGATAATATATTGTTTAATATGTATCCTGAATAAATGATGAATTGTTATAATTGAAATTTTCATATTCATTTCGTCGTTATTGGCTTAAGTAAACTTATTGACCAAAGTCTTAAAAATTATACAATAATGTTTTATTATAATGGCGTCAATGTTATGCTTATTTATTTAAACGACTTAATAGTTCATAATTTAGTTAATAATAGTATATGTATTTGTTTTTTAATTATGTAAAATACTGCCACGAGAACTAATTGCAACTTATTTGATCTTCAGCTGTTAATTTGATACTGGAAAATATTCTATTTCAGCTTTTAGGCTCCTGTGAACGGCGAAATTCACACAACCTAAACTATCAAACGCTGTTTGTATTTGGAAGAAGTTAATGGTATTTTGTTTGCAGAAGTTTCACAGATGCTATTAGTTTATTAATGGGGGATATGTATTAATACTAAGGTTTTATTTTAAACTCAAATATTAGGAAACGAGATACAGGTCAAAATCAATCAATTTTAACACTAAAATATTTAAATAATGGTTCCTATATAATTCTACTTGATGCAAAAAATTACATTAATATAATTATTAAAATCTCATCTAAGCCGAATTTTAATGAGGTATATTTAATGGACACGAAATACCTCAAATATTTTTTTAACGAACTATAAATTCGTAATACTTTTACTACGTATTTCTAAAAGTTAATAATCTGTCACTTATAATTTGTTTTGTACTGCCTAAATTTTAGTACAGAGTAATTTATGGATTACATGTTTATTAAAATGTATGTACCTCTTTCATAGTTTGGTCCATGACCCTTAAACTATAAACTTTTTGAGACACCCTATTTGGCACTGAAGATATGATTCCCTGAGGTTTAGGTAGCAGTTGGTAAATGTTCGGCGTCTTTTGGGCTTGTTGTGTCAGGTGGTTGAAAGGCCATATTTGACAAACTGAATAAAACGACTTTATATCATATATTAACAATAGTTTTATACTTTAGTTATTATTAAATAAAACTGTTTGTGTGCGTGTTTATACTGTACTGATAATATGTCGATATAAAAATTATATTTCAAACCTTTCCTCCTAAACCGATAGGCAATTTATTTCTATTTTTATAGCTGCTATTTTTTCGGTCCAAATTGATACGAAAAAGAATTTTGCAAAATTAAATATGTTATCGAATTGTGAACATTTACATAATATTTATGATGTTTTATTTTATATCTTTATAAGTAAGTGATTAATTTTACTTTATAAAAACTTTCAATTTGTCGCACGACATATAGAAAATTGCATTACATTTGTAATTGTAACAATTTCTAAAGAGGTCAGCCCATTCGTACGCGCATTTATCCTAAAACAGGTATCAAGTTCCCCCCTACCTATAAGGCAACCCCTTTCAGAAATGGACACATCTGTCAGAATAATATGGGGTATCTCTTTACATCATTATTTTATAGATTATAAAAAGTATTTAACGAGCGGCCGTTTTCCGTTGGCAGGGATTCCTTTGCTATATTAACATATGACAGTTTATTGTCATTTTCGATTAAGCGGTGAAAAGTTGCTATCTTCAGTAATCGTATGCGGCCTGTCTAACAGACAATTAATTTCTTTTTCATATTTTTTTATTCTGATTCTCCTAAAAAAAAACACATCTTATTTTCATTAATTTGAATACAATAAAAAATTATACGGCATTCTCATGTGTGATATTGCCTCTGAAAATATTTAAAATTGAAGCAATAGAAACCTTTGGTATTATTTATTTGGCAAAAGTAGCTAGCTACCTTCTTGACAGTATAAGATTGTAAGAAATTACCGGGAAACAATAAGCAGTGGCAGCCCACTTACCGAAAATCCACATACCGAACCCACCTTAACGGCAAGGCCAATTACAGGCAAATCTTTTCTAAATGTAAAATCAATAGTGTTGTAAGTTAAATAGAATACTATAAAGTATTTACCTTTTTTATGATCGTCTTGAGAATCTGCGACTCTAGTTGAGAGGTTATATTGATGCAGTAGTGAACTGTACCTCCCTAATTAGTGAAATATTTTATGTTCTTTTAAACGATGTGAAACTGTCTTGTATAATGTTAAAAAGAATAAAATAATCCATGCCGTACAGTTTCATTTTTGAAAATGCTACAATATCAAGAATTACACATGATTGAATATGAAAATGTGAAATACAAAATTAGCGGAAAACTAGAATGAACTAGACATATGCATCTTTTGACACTAGTTATAATTTGGATGCTAACTTTTCTTTTAATCGGCAATCTTTAAATAACCAATAAATAGTCGGTTTCCTGTAAGTCGGTTTCCTGTAAGTGGGTTTCCGCTAAGTGGAGTGTAATCTAATAAGCACGATAAATTATTTTTTGCTTGTAAATAATTAAACTGTTTATTGGATTTGATGGATTAAAAGAATAGTAAATAGCTTTTAAAGTTAATTAAATTTTAATGCGGAATGATATAGAGAACTTTCAAGTTACTTCTCATAGTATTGCTAAAATTTGTTTGATTTTATTTGACTGTAAAAAAATGAGATAAAAATAATTTCTTCTAAACGGTTTTATACTTTTTAAATGCCATTAATTTATTATTTAATTATTAATTTTAATATATCTAAATAGCTAATTGAGTCAAAGAAGCACATAATAAATATATACAGGTGAAATAAAAACACTCTGTTTAACATTGCCGGCATACCACAAAAACGGTTAAACATACAAAAAAATATATTATAAATGGAACAAGTTGTTCTTAACACACAATTTGTGAATTTAGCTTTATGAATTTTTGAGGCTTCATTGATAAAAGCCGAAACGTGTGTTCTTCCTCTTGCATCATTTAAAAGGTTATTTTATTTATTGTAGCGTTAGCGATAATTTTATATCAGAGAGTGTTGAATATATGGAATAATTTAAAATGCTCTTTTCATATTCTGACTGTAATTTCCATTGCACAATTAAAGATATTGTTACATAAATTTTTACTAAATTTTTAGCAATAAATTATACTCAATTGGTTGATAATTTTCAGCAGGTAAAAACAGTTGACCAATAGTTTTGTAGTGAAAAATGGAAGTACTGATCGCCTCAGATATTGCTACATATTTATTTTTTCTCTAAACCATTATTTGAAAACATTTTAATGCATTAATATTAAACTATGTAACATAGTCAAAATAATATTTTTTTTATTTGTATACGGGATAATATTTACAATTCAGACTTTTATTGAATACTCGTGAAACAAATCTCCTGGTTTTATCGTTCGGGCAGTAAATATTCTTGGCTTGCACATGCTTTTCATGTGAATAAATTCATTAAATAGACAAATCTAAAAAAAGGAATGGATAGTAAAATATTAAAAGTTTTTTCAAAATGCAACAAAGAAGAAAATAAATGTCAAATTAGCTAGGATAAAAGGTGGCAGTAACAATAAAACAAATTTAATTTAAAATGTCTGATTCACTATATATATTGGTTAAATTCTTAGAAATAGTTTACAAAATACTTTATTTGACAAGTTTTGACAATAATTTTATTGTTATTATCCTGTATCTAGAGAAGAGAGCATTCCATAATAAATATTTTTTTGTGATATTAGTAAATTTTAGATTTAAAAAAAAATACATATATTTAAAACTTATAATCGTAAAGTTTCAATTTTAATTTTTTTATCCATTTGCTTTGTACAAAATACGTCGCTACATTTTCATTTTAATGATGTACCTATTTGCGCAATTTAGAACATTCAAAAAAGGATAACTTTGTAGAACAAAAACTCATACAAGTAAGCCATAATTACAATCAAGATAAATATGTAATTTAACCTTTCATATAAGAATTAGGAAAAATAAATAAAAAAATTTTACAATTATTTTCTAAAAATACAATTTATAATTGAAGCCACTTGTAAATCGAATAAAATACATCAAAACTGAAATATTTAATTTTAAAAAGATTCCTGCAAACATATTAACAAATGTTAAATTTGATTAAAAAGAGTCTTTTAAAAGGGGGTAATTAATTATTTATTTACAAACAAACAACTTATATTTCAATAAAAATTTATCGATATGGTAACATGCTGCATTAATATAAAGAATACGATAATAATAAATGAACCGAGAAAGACTGATAACTATATAGTAGAATATTTGTTTGATTACTTACTCAATCGACAATATAATAAAAACAAAAAAAATTACCTTCGGGAAATGTATAAACGAAAATCTCTTGTATTTCATAATATTTTCTAAACGTTTCCTATCCAATTTATAATTCTGAATGATGCAAGCTATCAAAAAGTGTTTTAATATTGCCAACAAATAATAAATTTGAAGCAATTATTATAAGAATTCATTTTAAACAATTATTTAATATAATGGTTCATCATTATAATAAGGACATAAGAGGACATCACTTCAGTTCAATTTTATTCAATTATTCAATAATTCAACTGTTTTCAGTTTCAAATAAAGACAAGTGGTTGAGAGTTCGGGTAGAAAAGAAAAATATCGGAAAATTCATAATCAAATCCAAAATGGAGACTATTGAAATAAATAGAATTTAAGAAGTGGTCAAAATGTATGAATTAGAGAGATCCCTCTTGTAAAAAAGACCGTTAAGAGATTCCAATGAATTTCGAACTGTGAATTACATAACTTTAAATGTGAAATCATTGATGATATTATGACTTTTTTACCACGTACCTAAAAAGCATAGGTTAGTATAGTAATTGTATTTGAACTGTAGTATGATCTATATATGAACGGAACTAAACTGTATTTGAATAAGCAAAAATACCGAAGTCATTTCTATAAAATCCTTTAATAAAAATTATCTATTTAGAAATTTATCTACTTAGAAATAAGATTGGTTTTAAGCTTTGTTTCGATAATTAAATAATGATAATTACTATACGTATGGTAAAATTGATTAAAAATATATGCTATTTACCTACGTTTTTAGACAATAAATCT
>JAUZNC010055012.1:0-14551 GCA_034780395.1 Vannuccia rotundouncinata | reverse complement strand
TATATAGAGAGGAAATCATAGAGATATAACTGTACTGTACATTATATAGAGAGGAAATCATAGAGATATAACTGTACATTATAAACTTAACAATCGAAGTATTCATTTGTTTCCTACCAACAGCTATCTATAAATCTATTTTTTAATTTCAATTAAAGTTAAATTTATCGCGCCTGCCAGTCTCCTTCGCTCCGTCTGTCTTTTCTTCTCTCAAATCAACCTAATTAGTATCGAAACTTCCTTATAATAGAGCAAGACTTTATTCTTATAGCGAACTGGAATCTGGAACGGTAGTTTTCCAGTTTTTATTGTCACATCAATTGCTTCCACACTCTCAAAGTCGCTGTTTTATAATTAATAAACAGAGAACATGTGTATCGAATATCTCCGAAGTGGAAAAATACGTTTTTCTTTTTTAGTAGGCTTTTAAATGAATATGCAATTAAATTTTAATTGTTACACAAGTCTACGACATGTAATATCCTTCTATCTATCTGCAGCCTCATATCCAATATCTTTTTCTCTGTTTCTTATCAATGATGTTAAAATAGCTCTCCATGCCAGCTAACGATGTGTAAGACCATTTTAAATGGATGAAATCTCTACCTGCAATTATCATTAAGATACGATACCATAAAACTGGAAATGGTTAATTACGAGACCTTTCTTCTCTTTCTCTCTCTCTCTCTCTCTGAATTCTCAGGAGACTGCAATATACGGGGGTCTTTGGGTCTTTCCGCATATCACTCTAGCGAGATATATTCTGCATAATTAATATTTAAGACAATATTTAGCCTATCGTGCCGTAATACCTTATTTCTTTATTAATGTACAATTGTTGTTGAATATATAAATTGAATAATAAAATCTGCTCGTCAGCAGTGTAATCAGAAATAATACACGATGCATTATAATCTCGAATAACAAATAACTAAATTATAATAAAATGAATGCATCAATCGGAAGTGCGTCCTATAATCAAACATTTAATCTATAAGATTAGTTCTTTAGGACGACATTCTGTAGCTTTGGGCTTGCAATGGCTGCTAATCGCTATGATTAGCCTTTTTAATATCATCAGGATTAACTGTCTCGGTTCTCTAATGAAATTTAATGTTTTAAATAAATGCCAGAATATTTAAATGATAATTTTGTATGGATTCCTGAAAATATCATTTCTACTACTGTCCACTTTATTATATATATTATCAACAATTTATAATGATGAAAACCTACCATGGTCCTGGCCTACATTCTATGTTTATGTTCTTTAGGAATAATATGTACCGTTAAATGTGACTTTATTGTGAAGAAATGTTTTCTGTAAAATATTTACTTACTTCAAAATAAAAATCTTTACACATTCTTCAGTGTAATTTAAATTTTAAAAGAATAATAATTTAAAATAAATAAAAGAATTAATTTAAAAGAAAAATAGAAACCATAAATTCAGCAGGCCAGCTGCATGAGTGTGCGAATATATTATTAAAAGTATTTAATCATTAATATGGAAGGGGAAGACATAATTAGGGTATGTAAGAAAATAAGGTATTGATTACCGATAATTTTTTAATAAGATATTAAAAATAGAAATATAGAAATTCAAGTTTAAATAATTAAATAGAATAAGTTGTTATATTCACAGATATTTAAGGTTTAAAAAATAGAATGTGCTGTTAAATTTATAGATATTTAAGGTTTAAACAAAAAGAATGTGTTGTTAAATTCATAGATATTTAAGGTTTAAACAGATAGAATGTGTTGTTTAATTCATAGATATTTAAGGTTTAAACAAATAGAATGGTTGTTAAATTCATAGATATTTAAGGTTTAGACAAATAGAATGTGTTGTTATATTCATATATATTTAAGGTTTAAACAAATAGAATGTATTGTGAAATTCATAGATATTTAAGGTTTAAACAAATATAATGTGTTGTGAAATTCATAGATATTTAAGGTTTAAACAAAAAGAATGTGTTGTGAGTTGTTTTTTGTCAACAAGGCCTTGAGAAGGTAGAATATGGATTAACCTTGTGACCGGGTTCATATAATAAATCATAATAGACAAACACACAGCCGACTTCTGCTGAGAAAACAGAACTCGTCTCACCAAAAATAGAAACAATTAAAGAAAGTTATAAGTTAATTTATTCACGGATATACACAATTAATATCGATTTTATTGAGGGAGCCTGGGGCAGTAACCTAATTCTCCACCGTCGAGATGCGAAGAAGGAGTGGATAGAAATTATAGTTTTACTGTCTGTAGGGATATTGTTAGATGGATATGTTGCTAGTAAGGATTTCTGATAGCTCTGGCCGCTGAAAGATATATGTATCACATCTTTTTTAATAATAGGACGAGCGAAGAAGACACTTGTTCTATGTCTAGTCGAAACTGATGCTTGTTGTAGGTTGCATGGTTCGCTATATTACGCGTTGTGTTATCTTGCTTTTTGTGGAGCGGTCATAAAATTGTTGACAAATAAATCCGGGAAATCTTTTAATATTAATCATTCAAAATTTTAATTTGTTCATATTTAATTTTGTGTCGTCTTGTAGCTTCTAAATAATGTTAGTTTTAATTCTTTCATCTATTCGACGATCGCGTCGCTTAGAAGACGTCACAGGCGTGGAGGTATATCATAGCTGAACAAATGAACATTGTAGCGCAGCCTGGAGACATTAACTCAACACATCTTCTAATTGGGGCTGGTAGAGCGGGCTTGGGTCATTCGCGTAGATAAATACATGAAGATCTTCGTCTCTACCATGATTAAAACATAGAACAAATCGAGAACAGGTTATTTGCTGTTTATGATAAGTATTCTTATTGGAATTGTTTCAATATATTAATGAGATATTTCTCTAATTTGATTCACTTTTTTCTAATTTATCCACATTATTTTGTCAGTTAGTAATATTATCTCTTTGGAACAACCATGTTGAAATAATTGAAGAATTATAAAGAGGCTGTATTATAGTTTTAATTTGTTCACAACGAAAACCTTTAAAGATTTGAATTTAAAGTTTCACGAATTGATTATTGATTACAAATTTGTGCTTGTCGTTGAAATAACGACTCGTTAGCATTGTCCAATTGTTCGAATTATTTCACAGTGAAACCATTCGAATTATATGGCAAACCAACGAATCTGAAAAAGACAATCTGTAGCAGAAAATTAAGATTTTTCTTAAAACGTACACACATTTCCTCCCTGTCATTCGCATGTGATATCTGGTGTCGTGTAGGCAAGAGGAGGATAAGTCCTGGGGGTCTCTAAACCTCCTTAATCCCGGAATTAGTGTCCTGTATCTGTCACAATGTTAGATGGCCCTTCCTGCTTCTCCTCTCGTAAGGGGATTGTTAAAAGAGTAAATTTATGAAGAGAGCAGATGAACATGACAAATTATTTCTACAATGTGTATTGATGACATTTTCCCAATTAAAAATTATTTTTTTTTAAATTTTAAACCATAATATTCAAAATATTAATCTGCAATTATAGATAATAATTTGTTTAATGAATACATGATTAAAAAATAATTTTATATCGTAATCAATATAATTCTAATTATTTACACTATACTACTTCACAATGCTAAAGTAGTAAACATTATATTTTTTAAAAAGTATACCCAAGGAACATTTAAATGAAATCTTTTTTCCTATTATATTATAAAGATTAAGAAAGTCCTTTTAAATATAAAGTAATATCCAATGTAGAACTTATTGAAATAATTTACTTTAAACTACAACTTGTTATTTTATATTTTAATATACTTCAAATCAGTACTAAGTAAAGTAAATGTAATGACATTATTATTTTTAATAGTTACAACCATTAAATAAGAAAATATATTTTATATTGTGATATTTATTCTTCCAAAATGTATATTTTCAATTTCGGTAATATTATTGCATACTACTACACTATATTTAAGTAGTAAGCTGTGCTACATTACTATAATTTAGCAAAAGATGTTTTGATTTTCTTCAGATGAACCGTCCAATGCAAGTGAAGCCAGCAGATAGCGAAAGCAAAACAGGTGATTAGATACGAAAATTCCTTTATTATTTATCCACTTTCACATTAAAATATTAACCCATCCTGGTGAAAATATTTTATATTTATTTATCAAGCAGTTATTTTTGTTATATAACACGTAATAATTATTGTGCACTATGAAGATTTTTACATATTTTTATCCAGCAACATCTGAAAAACATCTCTCAATTGAGAAGATTAGATAGATCTCTTGAGCGAAGAGGCAATTATGGCTGCTTAGCAGTATTTGGTTAGCTGCAATCCTTCCGTTGTATTGTTTATATGAAGCCTACAATCTAAATGTTATAATAATTATCAGCTAGATGTAGAATATCCAAATGGTTAATTAAAACTGAGATATTAGAAGCCATAATAAAGACGCCTTCTAATTGAAAATTCTTCCTATATTATGTCTAGAGAACACGATGGCCTGCAATTTGAGAATTGGAAAGATGAGTTTCAAATAATTTAAAATAACTCAACTTACCACAGATCTATGCTCGAAATCCTTCTTAGAAGTCGGAGGCGTCTTCGATGAATCTTAAAGTTGAGAGCGAGTTTGCAGCCTGAGCGAAATGTTGTATTTAGCGCAAGCATGCAAGGATAATTAGCTTCTCCCATCAACAAAGAACTAATTTAATTAGCCAGACTGTATTTAGACAACTTCTCAAACTCGAAGGGAGGTGTACCCGCATTTATCTTTTCTAACTAGCTCTCGAGTTTAGAAATTTTCTCCTAGGCCGAAGCTCAATTTCATGTTTTCAAACGGATGTTACAATTCGTTTCTCCTATATCCATTTGACTGATTAGGGATGGTACCTGTGTGTTATGCTTACTGCTGGGTTCACTCCTTCGCTATGGTCGAGAGTATTCTCCCCTCTTCTCCCCTCTTCTGTGATCCTTTGATCTCAATGGACTTGTCTGTGAGTACCTGCATACAGCTCTCCTCTCCACTATACAAGTCTCAATTAGGGGGCATTCCTAGCTGGGAAAGAGAAGGAGAAGAAAACACTACGGTTGTCTGTTTACATTAGAAGAATAATGATGTTTCATTCTACAGAGCAAAATCTTTTTTCCAACTTCCAGGAGAGGCTTGTAAATAATTTATTATACTTCTATATGTGTATACATTAAATATTCTATACTTGAGAGACTCCTACACACTCTTATCGAATATTAACCTTTCTGATATTTTTGATAATGTAGACAGACGCTTATTTAAACTTATCTGAGTTATCCAAATATTAACAGAATAATAACGGTTGATAACAGTTAATAACGGTTAATAACAATTAATAACGGTATATAACAGTTAATGCCACAATTATAACGGTTAATGCCACAATTATAACGGTTAATGCCACAATTATAACGGTTAATAACGGTTAATAACAGTTAATAATGGTTAATAACAGAATAATAACAGTTAATAACAGAAGAATAACAGTTAATAACAGAAGAATAACAGTTAATAACAGAATAATAAGAGTTAATAACAAAATAATAACAGTTAATAACAGAATAATAACAGTTAATAACAGAATAATAACAATTAATAACAGAATAATAACAGTTA
Organism: Vannuccia rotundouncinata; assembly: GCA_034780395.1. Classification (NCBI taxonomy): domain Eukaryota; kingdom Metazoa; phylum Platyhelminthes; order Proseriata; family Coelogynoporidae; genus Vannuccia; species Vannuccia rotundouncinata. Next base: position 8,923 of record JAUZNC010055012.1, on the reverse strand, counting down.
ATAACAGAATAAAAACAGAATAAAATCAGTTAAAAACGGTTTATAACAGAATAATAACTGTTAATAACAGATTTATAACAGTTAATTCCAGATTAATAACAGTAGTTAATAACAGAATAATAACAGTTAATTCCAGATTAATAACAGTAGTTAATAACAGAATAATAACAGTTCATAACGGTTATTAACAGAATAAAAAAGGTACTAACAGTTATCCAGCAGAAAAACTTCATTCAACGTCAAGTCAAAAACCAAAACAGCCCCTTTTACGCCCTTCTATGTATGGATTACTTTCCTCTTTGTATATCTTTAAAATGAATTCGAAATCATAGTAGACACACCCTTAACCCAAACCAACAGAAGTAATTGTAAATAATTAAGAAAAGCAGAACCTGTCAATTGAAGTAGTCTTCGAATATCAACCAGCCATCTTACCCTTTAGTTTACTCCATTAACATATAGTTACATAATATTTCACATGTCACTGGTGGAAATATACACTTATACAGCTCTAGAAGAAAACACATATCCTATTGTAGCTACATAGATATATACCAGTTCTGTGGAACTTTTTCATTTCCTACCCTTTCCATTTCTCTTATGCTGAAACCGTTGCCATAGTTACCTTGAGAGGAGAGAAGGAATTTACAGCGCATGCAAGCAGGGAGATTACAATTACTGCCGGCACACCTACCTGCAAGATATATACAAGTATAGGGAATGAATTTGCAATTCGAAATATTGTCTTCCATATTTGCTGTTTCTTCTTTCTTCTAAGTATAATGCTGTTCGCTAAGAATCATAATTATTATCTGTCTGCAATTAGGTTTGAAATAAAACCATGAGATACTAGTTCAGTGACGACGCATGAAATCTTACAAAAAGAATCATTAGACAACGTTTTAACATATGTCAAAATATAGAACGTGCTCCACATATATCCCCTTTTTAATATGCAGTTATGTAGATTCCAAATCCCTTCATATTTATCGACATTTGCTTAATTCATCGCAGAACTCATACAGTTTATTTTATAACATTAGTAATTCTTTATTTTAATATTTCTTATGGATCGCACATTTCCAAAATCTAACTTTTATTATTAATTGATGATTACAACTGTTTTGAAAATTGATTTAATTTTAAAAGTATTTATAGTATTATCCTAAATCTAGAGTTGCTTCGTCTGATTGACCAAGACGATCATTGCATATCCAACGCTGCCATCTGTTGAGCCCCGCCAATGGCTAAATCTTATCGATAATTTCACTCAATTGTAATCAATACATTCCAAAATTATGCCATTATTTAAACAGTGGAGATGTTAATATAATCTTTGAGAACACACTACATTGGGTTACATTTGGATACATTAATTCACATTCACATGTAGACAATCCACTATACGACAGTCGACATGAGCATTTATACGTATTAATAAATCATACACCGAATACACCGAGATTAATTATTGATCCAAAATTTAAAAAAATTAATTTGTCTACAATATTATTTTATACTTGAAAAGAAATATTTCATAACTTGCAATATAGTCAGAACGTCTTTTTTTACTAGTCCGCTATATTTTTACTAGTTTGGAGAGTTTCCATACGATTCGCATAGAGGAGTTATGAATAAGAATTTAAAGATGAGTAAAGGTCTTAGTCACATAAATACACAACACATACAATTTAATTATAAGAGAATGATATACTTTGGGAATTCCATTTTTACACAGTTGTAGCTTTTACTACACATACTTTGAAAAAACCACTATTATAGTTTAACCGGACTAATAACAGGAAATATTGCACCTTTCCCAGTTAATTCAAATTCCCGTGAATATTCTGCTGGTCTCTAGCTTTCAATATCTATAGCATCTTCCTATGTTAATTCAAATCCTACCTGTATATTGCTTTCAATATCTATAGACTCTAATATATAGACGTTAATATAAATTCTTGGAACGGTTCTCCCTATCTATAGTTTTCAATATCCATAGACTCTTCCTATGTTAATTCAAATGCTGGCAAATATTCGGCCTGCTGTCTATATAGTTTTCAATAGATTTGAATTTTTTGTGCTTTATGTTGTTTTTTAACGGATTTCTATAAAATGTTCATAATCATAATCAGAATTGAAATGAGAGGCATATTTTGACGTTTTCAGAACGGTTTAAACTTGGTCGTTTTTAAATACATTTGATTTATTTACTATTACACAAATCATGTTTTTTTTCTGTATTAAATCTTTTGAAACACTTGGTATTGCGACGATATAAAAAGAAGAATGTGAAGTCTCTTATTTATCCATATAAAGGGAAATTAAAAATAGGGTATTATAAAATCCAATTAAGCAACACAAATATTTAACAATAGTAAGAGCGAGCATTTTGAATATGAAGAACATGTCATACATGCTTTTATTAATAAAATATCTATAAATTATTTTCTTCTAAATTCAGTGGACCATTTTGTTGATTATGTTTATTGTACTGTTAATTCAAAAAGAAAAAGAGGGAATTTGTCACAATAAATAATTCTTTTTCTCGATAGTATTATTTAGTCGAAAGATGATTTTCTATATGTGAGCATTTGTTTATGAATACAATGAAGAGAACACGAACACTCGCCAAGTATATTTCGTCTCTTCAAAGAGGTCAACATATTCCCCTACCTTAAAGGGAACTTTGCAGTAATTTGTGGTTACTCGAGATGCTTCAATGGGTATCCTTTTCTTCCGCCAACTATTGGAAAGATCACCTTTCAAACTCAAGCTAACCAGGTCTTTGTTGTTCCGATAAAATAGGGCTCCCCTATTTAGACCGAGATTAGCTACTATCTTATTATATGAAGGCATGATTTAGACTATTGATCCTTCTCTATTGAATTGAATTCAGTGGAGCCGGCAGAATTCATACTATAAATAGTAATATATAATTAATTTAGTGGATATCACTTCTTATAACTCTCCAGCTGATTTATTCTGTGGCTTGTAGATAATATTCTTGTCAATAACAAATTTACGGCAAGATAAGAGACTCAAATGATTTGGGAACATCTGTGCAGTGAGTAGGTAGCCACGAAACACACACGCAGAGCTGCACAAAATGGACAAAGGTCTTTTCAGCACTCAGCTATGATGTGTGATGTAGTCCAATGAAGAACTGGTGGACTCCAATATAACTCAACTTATCGATTTTGTATGTCTGTGTGTCGCTCTTTGTCTTCACTTGCCGAGCAATCCTGCAATATCACTGGCTAGCCGTCCTTACAAGCGCGCTTGGGAAAGATTGTTTCAAGGAAAAACAGCCGTGGACTCTTGTCTCTCTCATATTTCGCGTCTTTCGTTGTTGTACGTACTGTGTTATTGGTGAAGGTTGATATCTGTTGTCCCAACTATTTTGCCTTCTACGGGTCATTATCTATTATTATTATTTTACTTATAGCTGCGTGTTTTTCACCTACTCACCTATTTTAAAAAACTCCGTCCGTCGACTTTGAAGCTTGTTTTTATATTCACATTAAACAAAAATGATTGAAACCATCCCGATCCTCGATTCGTCATCAGTAAATGGAGGAACCCAACTTAGCTCTAAGCTGGACAAACCCAGCCCTGTGTCACCGGGTCTTTGTGGTGGTGAGTTGTCATTAAAATGTATCATTTAGCTCTGGTGTATTTTTAGTTTTCAGTCTTCGTAAGCATTAACTTCTCAGAATTAGTTGTATATTACATCCGTTGTGTTAGTTATTATGAATGTATCGAGTTAAGCCGGGTTTTACTTGTGTCAATTAACTGTATGGATTGTTCCCATGGAAAAAGTTTGCATCTTTGAACACTGCATAATGGACTGGTTGAATCTAAATTATAGTCTTGGATTACTCCATCCCTTTGTGTGTAACCTTGCCTGTAAACCTTGCCGATATTTGCCTTAAGTTACCCTTCGCACATAGCCAGCCGGGTTCTGTTTCCTAATGTTGACAAACAATGAAATCTAACTACTTCTCCGCAATGAAAAAACTTATTCGAACACTTTTTTTTAAATATTCATATTGTCAACAAACATCTTAATTTCAACTAATGGTTTCATTATTTTCAATGCAATCACTTCACATAATTGAAGCCTATATCATCTATTCATTCTTCTCAGTTTCTACATCTATTTAACCAATTCTGAATGAGATATGTATAGATTCATTGGTGTGACAGTTCTAATTCTTAACTTGAGCCATCCATAGTCGACAGAAGTTTTCATACGAGCTAGGCTCACTTCTGCCTACACTAAATCATTTCTGCTTATCTCCCTGTGTGCGTGAAACGTTTCAATTTCTTTCGTTCGCCCTTGCCGAGGAGATTGTTCCAGATCTGATTAATGATGTCAACAGATTTGTCAATTCTCAGGGGTGTGCAGAATGGGTGGAGGAAGGTGTCTCATTTATTTACTAAAACAGACTTTATTTAAACTGAATATATTGATTACAGATTTAATCGTTAATTATGGTTATTTGAAAACCTAGCTATGTTTATGATATTTAAATGATATAGACAAATTTGAAAAATCGATATTCACTGGTCAATTTTTTTTCACTATTTCAAGTTCTCCATTTCCACTAGACACCCGTTAGTTAAGTTGGGAAATTTGTAGATTTGACTGGAGAACTAGATATATCTTGTCATTGATGTATGTAGAACAGAATTACTTCAATAACTCCCAATTAAGAAGTCAAAACAAAGACCCGTTCTCTTGTATGACTTCACCTTCAACCGATATTAGTGTTTTCTTTTTCCTAGGATTTTCTGGCACATCGTATTTCCAGAGCGGGATGATAATTCTCCTCGTTTTAATGAAGATAAACTCGTGTTTATGTGTTATGACTCACAATAGAGGCTAATAAAATATTTACAAAAAAGTAAATATAATTTGTCACAATTTCAATCTTAAATCACTAAAATTATCCCTTTGCTAAGGAAATTATTAACAATGTCATTTTGGAGTCAAATGAGTCATAAAGTAAAATAGAGGCAGAACCCTGATGATAGGTCTTAGGTAACATTTTTTTATTTTGATAATCATTATATATTGGATGTATTTACACAAAATAATCTGTTAAGTTATAGAAATAATTCAGAATTTTTTTCGAAAATACAATTGCCAATTTGAGCCGGTTATGTTTCCTAAATTGCTCAAGGGGGAAGGTGGAAACACAGGTCCAATTGTGTGCTTCTCATTCATATATAATATCCTCTGTCCTTGAGATTGGCTCTCGAGACAGGGCTTTGTGGCTTGGCTAACTCACTCTCTACATGACGAATTCAGATTATAGTGTCAATGGTACAGGAGCATAGCCAGCATCGAGTTTTATTTGAGTGACACAAGCATTAATATTTCATCTTAATCATATCTTCATATGTACAGAGGAAATTATATATATGTTCTTATTAAATAATCAAAATTTTCTCTTGTAATATTGAACAAAAGTTGATTTATTATCTTCCGTCTTCTTTATTTATTTACGTAATTTTTCAAAAAAGTCAATTTATTTTAATTATAGTTGCATTAATTTGACACTATTGTCTTGGTAATATTATCTTAATTCATAAGTAGGCGAATAGCATTATTTAAATGGTTTCAATATCAGTCGCATAGGTTTATCAGTCGCATTGTTATTGGTATTAATCGATAATTGTTGTCTAAATGTTAACATAGAAATTGTACCATACTAACGTATAGACAGGTCACATAGAAGAAAATCAAATTTTAAAATTTTCGTTAATTTTCTTCAATAATACAAATTTTGTGTTTGTTAGTTAAACCCAGAGAGTTCCTTGTATTCCACTGACCATTGCTATCGCAATCATATTCTAGATATCGCCGAACTGCAAAAGTTTGCATATAAATAACGACGCAAAATATATAAAAATTAACATGCAGAAAGGGCAAATCAATACTCCCATAATAGGATTCTACGTTGATTAACTGGTGTAGGATTCTACTACTTATACATAGCACAGATTTATACTATTGTAAATGTTGATATCCATTTGGAGTATACTTATTTGTGGTTTGACATGTAGACAATAATTATTTTTTAACCTCTAAATTCCTAATTATAAATCTCTATTTTTTCAAATCCAAATACCGACCTACATACATACATACATACATACATACACAATTACCTTCAACAGGAATAATTATTATTTCATATTATAAATATGTTGTCAGTCTATAAATAAAATATCTATATATTTTTCGGGAAATATTTTTCATGGCATGATGAGGTTCGTAATAGCAGATATAAATCGTAATTGTCCTTTTCATTATCATTTATTTAGTATTCAACTGGGATGAACATAACATTTATGCAACAAAGCATTAGTTTTTTGTCATAAGTATGTAAAGGTATGCTTTTCTTTAGACACATTATCTAAAGATAATATTTGAAGCACTAGCTTGTTTAAGAAAAGGAAGAGAAGTATATCTTAACTTTTATTCTAAATAATTGCTAATAATTATCATTATCGTAATACCCTTTTTCTTATCTCTAATTATTCTATACCAATCCATCGATTGAGAGTTAATTATCTGTTTTATCTTCTTCCTCTCTTTCAGAGGACCGTAAACTCTTCGTGGGCATGTTGAGCAAGCAACAAAGCGAGGATGATATAAGACGCTTCTTCGAGTCTTACGGGACCATTGAAGAGTGTACAATCCTCCGTGATCAGAATGGAAACAGCAAAGGTGTGGCTAACTATATTTTAATCAACAATTTCAAATAATTTATTCATTAAATTTTTCACGAAATTTTTAGTTCAATGAAAATGTCAACAACTTTCGCTGTAATTTAGGTTCAACAAAGTTAATTTTTAAAATATGTCTTTGAAAAGAATTTATATCTAAATCGATATGGATTTGAATTTCGAATTTTCTGATAAATTTAAGTTGTATTAAAATAAATAAATGTACCAAAATATAATACAGAGACCCAAACTGTCGTATTATCCCATTTTTGGAGCTGCTATTGTTACGTCAAAATACCGCATTACTCAGTTAAAATCTCATTCCATTAATGACAGATGAAGCGGTTTTGACGTTTGTTTTATTTACTACAAAATCTATTAAATCAGCTCAATTTAATTGATCTACTGTCAGAATGTATTTGACGGCCTCATATCCCTTCCATCTGGATTGTGCGTAGCTCCCGCCGTCTCCACCCTCTCTGCCCCGCCAGTTGTAAGGATTAACTTGTCATGAGGCGTTATCCTCGATTAAACAAAACTATCAACAACATCAGTACTTGTATAGAGCTCTGAAACTTCGTCTTTATGTCTTCATTCAACCCCAATACGGAGAAAGAGATTTTTAACAAAAAGCCAATTTAGTCTGTACCTGCCTAGTCTGCCCAGTTAAATTATAAAACACCCTTTGCGATTTAATATCCGCGCTCAAGTCTTATTTTTATTAACATGCCAAGTTTTGACGAGCATCGCTGCTTTCTTTATTGTTATAATCTATTCAGAAAGTATTTAATATTATAATATAAATTCGCGCAAACATTTCACTTTAGGCTGCGCCTTTGTCAAGTTCTCAACCCACGCTGAGGCCATGGCTGCCATAGCGGGTCTTCATGGCAGTCAGACAATGCAGGTAAGCTATCTACTTCTATCCCATATTTGCTATTATCAGATCTGCATCTATATCGAATTTCAAATTTTGTTTAAAAAATCAATAATTACGTCACACTCTTGCTGCATGTTATCTTTGTATAATTTGAAATATTATTTCTAACCTTTCTATTCTTACCAATCGATATTTAAAATTAATAAACTTTTCAATATTATAGATTGTTTAAATTCAAGCAATTCACACTTTTATGAAAGCAGATCTATATATCATTACGAATGTGGTATCAAAGAGGTCTTTCATACCTGCATTTAACACGAACGGAATGAATGGATGGATAAGAAAACGATCAATTAGTCTGTCTTTGAAACTCAATTTCTGACCAGATAGATCTTATTACTCGCAGGGTATGGGGTGCAAAATGGAGATATGGATGGCTTCAATGACAATAAATTGGTTTCCCCTCAAAACCTCGGTCGTTGGAGTCTGTGTATGTTGCCTTGTTTGTCCTGTTATTATGTGATTATGGAGAGGGTTGCCAATGCAGTTAGATAATAAACAAATGTTGTAGACTTTCTTCGTATCCTTCTCCCTCTCTCTTTGAGCGAATATCGCCCTCTGTGGAGCATTTATTGAAATAGTGAGCGTCCAGTTTAACTGTTTACACAGTGGCAAGAGAGAGTCTTAATTATCTTAATTGTTGGCGAGCAGATCTCCTTTCTTTGCTGTCCTAAAGACTGAACAGGAATAACGATGTGAACAGATATAGTGGATGTGTAAATTAATTCTATAATTTATTGTGTAAACCGACGAAAATTTGAGCGTTGAAACTGCATGAGATTCAATTGAGTAAACTGATGTTGCAAAGAATTTTGAAATGAATTAAAGGATATATCTATGATTCAAATATGGGATCTATATATCGATTTAAAATATTGATATTCAATAATTGTTTTGATAAAATAATGGATAATTATCTATAAATATATAGGTATATTAATTTGGTGTTAGAGTTAGCTAGGATTTTGAACAATATGTTGCAGTTATTCGTTCTTCATATTTGTACTTCACTCTCCTCTTCTCTCCTCAACCATCTCTTCTCTCCTCTTCTCTCTCCTCTCCTCCACCATCTTTCCTCTCATCTCCTCTCCTCTCCTCCACCATCTCTCCTCTCATCTCCTCCACCATCTCTCCTCTCATCTCCTCCACCATCTCTCCTCTCCTCTCCTCTCCTCCACCATCTTTCCTCTCATCTCCTCTCCTCTCCTCCACCATCTCTCCTCTCATCTCCTCCACCAT
>JAUZNC010055001.1:0-14555 GCA_034780395.1 Vannuccia rotundouncinata | reverse complement strand
TGTTTTCTGCAGTAACAAAATTATATGAGCAAGGAAAGGGGAGTTCTATCATGAACTACATTATAAAATTGTTGTCTAAATGGTCTCAACAAATAAATATTATGAAACTAAAATGAAATAAGACACTTGTAATGACAGCTATAATATATAGAAATTTTTTATTATGGGTTTTGTTTCTCACATATATAATTTTGTATTATTTTTACTATATATATACCTTTCAAAATGACAGAAAGTATACAAATTAGCATATAATAAATGTATTATTCACAGAATAGAATAATACTTCACATATTTTGCAAAATATCCATAAATCTATTATGACTCATTATATTGGGCTGCCAAAACAGATCCGAAGAATGTAAAATTTCTTTCAACCAATACATATTTATTTCTGGCTTGTGACTGATACCCATATATAACAAGGTCTAAACCAGTGCTTTATTTCCACTACATCAATATCCCACCAATGAACCATATGAGATACAGCAGCCTCTCCTGAGCCCTAGCATTAGTACATTGTACCACATCCTGCCACAGATCATCTGACAAAAGAGCACTAATACAACTGAGCTAGGTTTGAAAATCCTCCTTGGATAAATTTGAAGACAGACTAACTGCATCAAAAAATTCTGGAATGTGAGGCATTGGTTCATTATGATCAAACACCTCTTCCCAAAACATAGCATCAGTTGGAGAAGAGCAAGTACCTAAACTAACATCACTACTAGAGGTCCTATCAGATTTAGATGAAAAAGGAGAAGTCATGACTATAATATACTCAGAATAAAGCTAAGTCTACAAAATACTAAAATAATATCAAAAGTAATAGAATATAGAATTACTAATAAATATAATATACTATAGAATAAAGAATAACTAAGTATGTAAATACAATAAAAATACAATAATAAATAGAAAAATACAATAAAATACAGTAAGTTAGAAAAAAGAAAGTATACTATAAGAAAAACAAGATGAAATCAAGATAACAAGCAAGGGCAGTTGGTCACAATTACCCATATCTATGAAAAATATTCAGATTTGCTGTATAAATATATGTGGCTTTTCATTTGGCCGCAATGCAATTTTATTATATTTGTTTTTGACCAATCAGAATTGAGTATTCTTAAACATTGATTTATTTCTCCCCATGCAACGGGAAGTGGTCAAAAAATTTGTTACATCCTTGTTGATTTAGCTAGAATTTATTTTTAGAACTCCATAAAACTAGTATAATTGTCATGGCAAGACAGTCTTGCCACCCCGCTGTGAGGTTAACATTTTTTTATGGCAAGACTGTCATGCCACCCAGGTACAAATGGTTAAAATAATATATAATAATATTAAAATATATATTTCAAGCTAAGCAATAACTTACGATAATTTTCGTTTACGACCTCCATCAAATGTCCTTTCTTCTGACATAATACTTTTTAATATTTAGCCTTACTATAATTAATGTTAACAATATTTTTTATTAAAATTAAAAGAATAATAAAATTTTTAGGCTTTTCCGCAAGCTATTTAAGGTCGATAAATTTATAAAAAGCGCTTAATAATTTATTTATACATACTGAAATAAATTTTTAATATTTATTTTTGAAGCTTTTTACAATTCAACTTGTTTCGTGAAAAATTAGAAGAAAAGTAATTAATTACTACTTAATTCTTTTAATGTTTTTTAAATCTTTGAAACCGTCTTACGTCACCAGACAAAATTAATTGAAAAAATATAATTATGTAAAATATGCAAAGTTGTCCGACAAACTTCTACTCGATCAAATCCAAATATAATTCATTCATTTGAAGAGAATAAAGCGTCGGTTAGGACATAGCTCGATTGACCCGATCTTTCCACTGATTTCGATCCAGAACAGGTTATTATGTTGTTTGATCTTATATGTTGATATAATGGTATTTAAGGTCTATCTTAGCTTATGTTTACGTCAGATGAGTTTTGGGGCTCCCCTGGATACTTTTACTTGATTGGCTAAATGGTTGAGGCTTTTCCTGATAGTTGTGTCTGGCTTTTGCCTTAGTATGTGATCTAGAAAGTTGAATCTTCTTCTTTAGATTGTCTTACTGCAAGTCTTCATGTTAAAACATTTTCTTCAGGTTTGCATTACTGATTATGTCCTATATATACCTAGCTAGATCCTTTTACCCCTGCCACTGTTCTTATAGTAGTTGTCTTTGGATGCAGTCAATGTCTCTTTCTAAGATTTTTTTCATGGTCCATGTTTCACAATTATAGAGGTAGCTATAGGTTATATTGCTTCAAAGACTTTTTTTTGTATTGATGGATAAAGATTGCTGTTGAAGATTTTATTCTTTTTACGCATGACATTTAAAGCTATAAAAGATTAGCGATGCTTGAAATCTTTTTCCGTTTCCATGTAGGTTCCAAAGTATTTTCAACTCGTCCGGAAGTCGTTTTCCGTATAGACATGAAACTTTTCTGTTTTTGTTTTGTTCACCTCAAGTAGGTATATATTTTTTGAGCTCTAGTGGTACTGTTTCAAAGATTTCTTCCAGGTCGTCAGATGTGTTCGAAACCCATATGATATCATCTGCATATTGTATTTCAATCATTTCATTCACTTCTGAGGTTTGTGGTAGGTAGTAGTTGTGGTCTCGGAGATGTGATGGAGATCTCATAATCATTTTTCTTTTGTTTTCAGGGCTTTTAATAGCAAGATAGACTATAAACAGGATGGGACTAAGGTAGGATCGAACTACTTTGTTGGTCTCAAAAGTGTTACTGCAGCTGTTATTAATTTTTTACTTTGATGGTGACTTCATTTATGAGAATGGAGATAAAGTGTATTTCATCAGGGTTGAGGATGTTTTCAAGTATTTCTAAAAGCTTTGCTCTGTCATCAATGTCAAAAGCTTTGTGGGTATATTTAGATATCTTTTAAACAAAATATTTTACTTTTTAAATTTACTGATAAATATAATTAACAACATATACCATTCTAACCACGACTTTGTGAGTAATTAACACACACATACAAACCACTCTAATTTCTTGTTCAATATCACTTCAAGATCACGCATGATGGAAATCGTCACAGATTTTTAGATGACTCTGTCGTTCCCAGATAAATACGAAATGATAATCATCTTTTGTTAATCAACTATCTTGAATACATATCTTACTACTTTAACATTTTTTGACGTACTGTTTAAAACATATTTGTCTACATAATTTATAATTTTTTGATACTGTTTTAGATTTGGAATAATAAATCGAATGTCTGTTGCTTTGAATGATGTAAAATTATAATTGTCAAAATTATTGGTATCAATATTTATAACTTGTATTTAGATTATATATAATAAAATAATAAATAATAATAGCAGAATAGTTCCTGTATAATTATGTGGTCTGCAGTATATCAAGGATGCTATTCATAAGATATAATGAAAAATGATAATTAAAAATTAAATTGTAAATTGACACATCTAGAAAAAATGCGTAAGGTACACTTTCAAAATTATTAAATTTTTTGGTTATTTTAAATGTAATGAACATTTTTTTTATTATTTTATTAGTTGATTATTAAATAAATGTATTTGTTTTTTTTCATTAATTGTTTATAATTACTTATTTAATATTTTCTTCATGAAAACAGGCTGGTGAAATCGTTTGTGTTATATAAATAAATATTTTAATAAAGTTTTTTTCTTAATTTAGAAGTTATCTAATAAAGGTAACAGATGACACCAGTTGTTAAAATGAAAATATCAATAACAATTAGACAATGTAGGATTTTTCAGGATACATAAAACTTTCTTAAACAACAAAAGCCAATCATTAAATTTATATAGGTATTGATTACAGCTTGTTTTTTGAAGTCCATAAGTTTGTAATGATGATTGAAAATAAAATTTAAAATCTTTTAGTATAGAGAGACATAAGTAACTAATAAAATTTACAAACTTTAATATACAGAATATAAAGAGCTATCTGATTCTGAATAAACAGAAACAAAAATTTATGATATATATTTATTCACCGCATGTATGGGTGTTAAGACCGCCTAAAGTTTATAAAATTTGAATATATAATTTCGTACATTTGGATGTTTTTTAAGCTCATTATAAATATATTTATATAACTACAGATAACATATTTAAAATAGAGTTTTATTAAAATTTTCATTTTAAAAATAAAAATAATAAAATTTGGATAGATTGGTTTTTCATATTTGAAGGTTTTCATATTTAAGTAGTGTATTTGAAGTAGATAATACCTACTGGTTAAATTCTAATTTAATTCATTCTCTGAATATTATCACCCACCGATTATTAAAACACCGCAGAATAAAAAATATATTATTAGTTTTGTGAAGGATGATCGTTGTGAACGATAATATTAAACTATTTAAAACAAATAGAACTTTTTTAAAAAACATTTCTACAAAAAAACTTATCACCTTTTTGTATTATACAGGTTTTATTATTCAAAATATTACGTCACCTTTTTTGCATATGTCATTAATAATTATTTTAGAATTGTAGTATTAAATTTTTAGTAAAAATCAAAATTATGTATATCTATTAAAATATTTTTTATTCCTTTTGTATTTGCAAAATAAAAGCTGATTTCTTGGCTATAACGTTGTTGGCTGTTTTCCTTGTCAATATTTCACGTGTTCGAGTTAAATTATTTTATTTCAGAATAGAGAATAAGAAATTTTCTAAATCAGTCTCAACTCCAATTGGCCAACAAAAAGGGAGAAAGGAAAAACGTGGAGCGACATTTCAACCCATAGTTGACTCACTTCATAAAGCCAGTAAACATGTTGTGTTGCCTTACCTAGTGTTGGCGTTTAGTTCAAAAGTTCTCCGACTATGCCCGGCCTTCATTCCTTACTCCACTGAAATGAATTGGGACGCTTCGATTATCTGTGGATATCCTTGTGTACTTTGGATTGTGCTGTATTCTTAAAGAAATATCCGGAAATTTTCTGAATGCCAATCAAAATGTTTGCTGCACTTCGCGAAGGTCCTCCTCTTCTGTTTACTCTCCGTGAGAGATATTTTGATTTTCGGTAAGCAGATATGAAAATATAATTAATTAATTTAAAATATCCCCAACTAAGACATAGCTGCCCGTCAAAACTTTGACAAGAACAGTATTTACGATCTCTTCTCAAATAGATAAATAATAGACATGACAAACTAGTTTTGATATCGATTACCAACTATATTGACTTTATAATTTATATAATATAAATACAAAATTATGATAGCGGAATTGGATTTATTTGTTTTCAGGTTTATTAAAGTTCGACTCCTTATAAAGAAAAATATTTTAAGATAACAATTTTTTTGAAGGAAAAAAATGTTTTAAGATAATGTTCTAGTTTTTAATATTGTTAATCATCATTCTGCTTTTTTCATCAGTGGATGAATCAAAAATGAATACGAGGTATAAATATATCAATAACATATCGTCGATATGTACTTTTTTAACACATAAATTGTCGGCTAAATTATGTAAGAATTTTAAAATATGTTTATAGTGATGCATAATTTTAAATTAAATCCATCGATTTTGAAAATTCGGATTTTTAAATTATTTTTTATATCATAATTTAACGCAAAATATGTTTATATTAAATTATAAATTACTATGTCTAATTTGATTTGAAAATTTTTATACCAGTTGAAAAATATTGTTTTTTAAAATTTCCATTTTTAACCTTGACAAAATAAAAAATGTAATTTATAGAAATTTTAAATGCGGTAAAGAAACGCCGCTAGAGTGCCTTCTAAACAATTCATATGAGATTACTTAAACACTTTCATTACTAAAAACTGTAACGAACCAATGAATTGTAAAAATTATAATTAAAGAATTAAATTCGCTTTATGCCACTGGAAACTCGATAAAAAATAATATTCATCACCTGGCAAATTGCGACATGATTGCTCAAATAAAATTAATTATAAATATTTTGAATAACTCATTAAAAATACATTTTGATATTTTTAATTCAAAACAAATTAACAGAATAAAAGAACCCTCTAAATTGTTGGTGAAGTAAAGGACGAATTTAATTAATGTAAAATAATTATATTATGTCAGTGTATATAATACTGTATATATATAGATCTAAATGATAGAATAAAATATGTTTCTTCAATAGATTAACAAATATTATTTAGAACAACCAAATTGTAAATCTAAATATTTGAAGATGTAATTAATTCACCATGTTATTCAAAAATGGAATTTCCAGAAAAACGACTTCCTTATATCTTTAGATAATTTTTTAAACCATTTATAATGAGTGACTTGTTTTTATTATTGAGTAAATGATGAATTGAACGGATAAATAAATGTATTATAAAATCTTATTAAGTGTTCTATTTTATCTAATGTATACGAAAATAAGGTGAATATTAAGATTTGATTGTTAATTTTAACAATTTATGGTTTATTATTGATTTGTGACTGACACAATTTAATATAGTAATAAGAAGGTTCAGGACTACTTATATAGTTTCTATTTTTTTAATATAAATTATTCGAATGTGTATAACTAATATATCAACCATAAGTGAAAATGTTTTTATTAATGGCAATATTGATATACAAACAACTTTTTAAGTACGTATTTATTCGATTGTATAAAACTTTCACAAATTTAACTTTGGAGGATAAATTATACCTAGAAAACATATTTATTGATTAATGTTAAAAGAAGATTTCTTTTATTTCCGCTGAAAAAATAATTATTATCTTTCAGTAATATGCTGTAACAAAAATCTGTGTCACATAACATTAATAATTATAATATAATTATGCTTAATGCCGATGTGTTTAATTAACCTCCTGCGTTTGGTAACTATGGAAGAAAATTACACAAGAAATCAGACGAGGGCGGTTAATTAAGGAATGTCAGTTGCCTTCTAGACAAATAATATGGGAGACCAGCGGAGAATTTAATATTGACATAAATTTTATAAAAAGTTTATGAATGATATAGCGGTTTCGACTAATACGCTTTCACCCAGCGAATTCAAGTCATGAGATAGGACAGATTTAGTAGAACTTTATCCTCTATATATCAAGAGTAAATAACAAGATTGGCTCTAACGCCGACAGTCGTTAGAATCAAATTTATGTACCACAATGAATGTTCTTTAATACTGTTTTTGGAGCGGGTTGCTTATGGTATAATTGATGATTGATATACTACTTCCAGTATAGTATACTTCATTGAAGCTAAGAATAACATGACATTTTCTAATTCCAATTATGACCATTGTATTGTGAAACGTTTGAAGCAAAGATCGGTGCGGGTTTTGTTATGCTGTGTCACGTGCGAAAATAAATGTATTATCTTGAATTATCTTGATCAATTAAAATAGAGGATATCATTGAAATATTGATTTTTCTTCGTAAATCGAAAATACTGATTCTTCAATTGTATTAAAATTAAATCATTATTGAAGATAAATATTTATATAAATTTAAAATAATTAAAAATAGGAACGCTTAATTAAGTTTAAGTTTAATACGATTTAATACTATAAATTTTCTATTAGTGTGTAAGAGCCACAGTTTATTGATCTAGTCATGGACTGTGAACTTATCAGTCTAATTTATGCCTCAACAAATTTACACCAAAATTATTTTGTAAATCAATGAACAGTATGGCATATAGTGTTGACAATTTTTTCGCAATTCCCTGTGACGCATTATCTTATCGGTCAAGGTCGGTAATTCTTCTGCCATCTTTAAACGTCTTCTTTTGTGGAAAATTGTCTCTTGTTGCACTTAATTTTTAGCTTCTGGCAGAAATAAGCCGATCACATATATTTAGATGAGGAGAATGTAGAAGGGATTGTTTTAAATGATTGCAGTTTTTGTTTATATAAGATATACCTACCGGTTGTTTGATTCGACTCAAGGAGGGTCTTGTAATATCGTCTTGATGAATGCGCAGTTATCCCATGACACTGAGTGATGGTCACTCTGTAGCTCATGAGTGTTGTTTTGATAATGTTTTGAAGATTTGTTAGTTAAATATCCATGATCGATTTCGGCAAATTATTGATTTATTAACAACAATAAATATATTCACAGCTGGTTGTCTGCTTTTAATTAAAAACTAGTTTTTCCCGCGACAACCCTATAAATATGTTTTTAAATTTTTCACCTAACATTAACGCAGTGAAAATTTTTGAACATTTTAAAATGTTTAGGTCTTTGATTAATACACTAGCTATTATATAAACACACTCTGTATAAAATTACCCCTAGAAAATAGTTAAATTAAATTTATATTGATAAAAGAGGTTTTTAAGCCTTTATCATTGTTTTAGAAGCTAATTTATTTTAATTTGTTCCAACATTGTTAAAGGTTTATACGACACGTATCTTAAGTAACTCTTTTATCATTTAAATATTTTTTTTTTATTTTATTTGTTGTAGTCTTATGGCTTTTAATTTTATACAGAGAATGTTTTTTATTTTATATTTTTTATTATTTGCACCTCGGACACACTCTGTTATTTTAAATATTATATAATATATGTAATTATAATTTCTAAATTGGAATTTATATAGACATAATGCTTACAATAATCTTATTCTGCCAATTTCCATATTAACTAGATTAATTGTAGTTTATCATTTTAACTGGTTTAATTTTATCTTTTGAATCTAAAATAAGATATTAAAAATCCTTTTGGACAATAATAGTAAGTATACTGTATATATAGGCTGTATCATTAAGAACAAGCGTTTGATTTTTTACAAGTTTTACTTCGCAAATTAGAAATATTTGAAATTCCAGTGTTAAATAAATATCCCGCTAATTAAAAAACGGTTGTTTTAAGGATGCAACCTATATTTCATCAAATTATTAAATTTTTACGATTCGCATCTACCTGGATTCGAAAAATATTTTTATGAAATGAGAGATTAAGTATTCTTAACCGATAAAATCATTTAAAAAAGGATTTTAATATTTCTATTAGAATTACTGAAACATTTTGCTGCTTGTAATTTTTATTTACTTTAAATGTTAGGAAGATTAGAATTTTCCGATAAAGAATTAAATTTTATATTTAAATATAATAAGTCACGTCTTAATACTTTATAAAAAATATATGTAGCTAAATATGAAGCTAAGCTAAAACTGCAATAGATATAAATTTATTCTTATTAAATTATATGAAAGATAAAATTTTAATAAAATTCTTGTTTAGTTTTAACATTAGTTTACAAATCATATTTAGAATTTTTAAACCTCATATAATCTTTAATATTTCTATTTTATTTAGATAAGGAAAGAAAGTGTATTGTGTAGATGAAGAAGCAATTAATATACAAACTAAAATTCATCATGAGGGAAAAAAACTTTTAAACGAATAGTTCTATCTCAGATTATTTCATGTTTACAATACAAATGCAAATACTGCAAACATCCTTTTAATAAATGTTTTCAAGCTTCGATTTGTTTTTAAATGTCTGGAATTAAATTACAAATTTCCACTTAAGTTCCATGAAAAGAAATAAAATCGAATATAATGTATAGATCATTATTTTTCAAGGAGTACCTATCTAATAATAGCTAATATTAAGTTTTCTAATATTCATTTTTGACATATTTTTGATTTGATGAAAATATATGAAAATCCTAGATTTATCTATGAAACCAACATTCACAGTATTCACAATATTTGAACAAGTGTCTACTTTCCACTGATAATTCGGGAATTTAAAATACCAAGAAATGTTTCGCTAGACCTAAGAATTTAATCTCTCATACGATCCTGCAGCAAAATTGAGAAAAATTATTCTTACAGGATTCCTTCTATTCAGGAGTGATGAAGCAAATCCTTTTTATTTTGACATAATTTTAAAGAAATATTATAATTCGTTTTATATTCGATTCATGGAAAATAAATCAATAACAACATAAATATACGACTTGTGCATTTATTAATTATTATATAATTCGTTATCTCACATTTTACCAAAACAATGCGAATATTTTTATCTTCTTATAAATTCTAAACTATTATAACGTTTGAGCAAAACACAAAGTAGGTTAGCGATATATTTTTAAACGAATTACAAATCGATATATAAAAGGCTAATTAAAATTTTGTAAAATTATAACTTTTTTAAAAGCAAGCAAAAAATCCCTTCTTTAGAAAGTTAATTAATTCCGCAAATAAATTAGATTTTAAAAATAGTTTAACAATTGTATGTATTTGTAAAATTGATTATTATTTTAAAATATATATATATTAAAGATTTTATACGCATTTAATATAAATAATAATGAAATGTTTAATATGCTTCAAATTTTTAGTTCAGATCTGGTAGTTCAATATACAAAAAACACAAATAATTTTTTCTATTTATCTTCTGATTTTTAATTAAAAATCTTCAATTTTCGAAGCATTTTTATCATTACATAAAAATCATTTACATTAAAAATTATTCTTTACAGTTTAAAAAAATAACATTTTTGCATTTTTATAATACACAATGTAATAAATGGATATAGAATAAACTTTTATTGCAAACAGAATTTTTTATCTGCCAGCAGATCATTCTTATATACTTGAAAGTTTATTATTTGTTATTAAGTTATAGCGACAAAAAACAAAGCGCGGATTGTGGATTTCTTTATTAACTTAAAATGACGCCTTCAATTTTTTCTCCGAGTTCTCTAATATATTGTTCTGTTTAATATAGAATTGTTTTTATTATTTAACAGTTAAATTTTTGCTAAATATAAATAACTTCTGCATTTTTAATTGAATGAAGTTGCTATGACAACCTAATATCTACATTAAACTTTTTAAATATAATTTTATTCTATTTGCTGCACAAGGAGGTTTTCTAGAGGAAACTCAAATTTCCGGAAACATTATTAATTTCCTAAGAAGAACAATTCTTCTTTTCTAATTTTCAAAACAGAAATTTTCCATTATAAATAAATGGAACTGGATAATTTCCTAGATTTTAAATAAACTCATATTTAACCTTAGTCGCTTGTGTTAACACATTCTTTAACAGTTGTAATAATCTCAAAACATTTTTTACATTATTCACAAATTAAAATTTTAAAAATTTTAAAATCTAATTAGAAAACAAAGATTACTTTTCGTTTTTTATAATTATAAACGTTTATATATTACAGAAATCATGGTTTATTTCAATTCTCTCGATGTATTTTCGTTTTATAGTTTCATATGTAACCTTTAATATTTTAAAGTACTAGCATATACCTTCCTAGATTTAACACACAGTTATCCCTATTACATACTTAGACATTAAAATTTAATTTGTGTTAATTACTTTTAGAAAAGAATTTATAATATCTCTTTAAAAATAATACGTGCCTTATCTTAGTATCACGTTTCATATTTTTAATCTCCTGAGAATTTTTTTTCAATTTGTTACTCAGTTTTTTTAAGACAGACTCTTGTTAGTGTAAAACAGTTTTGAAATCTTTTGATAAATATCTAAGACATTCAAATTAGAATTGAAATACGCTAAAAATGATATAACAGTCTCGCAGCTAGAGCACCCTCCACAACAAGGTAGCAACATTGACCCCCCCATAAATGTAGATAATAATTTCAAACCTTCCAAAATGGACGTCTGTCGGAGTTGAGAGGGTTAGTATACAGACCCCATATCTTTTTTGTTTTCCATTTTCAAGAATAGAATTATTTATACAATATTAGGTATTATGCCTCTTTGTAATAAAATAAAAAGGTTACTTAGGTTTTTAAAAGTATGATTTAGAATATATAAAGTGATTTCTTCATATTAAAACAAAAAATAACACATTTTTCATACAATATATTTCCATATTCTTTTGAATATTGGTATTATAAAATCATTTTTAAGGAAAATTCACAATAAATTGAGTCCAATACCAATATTAAAAATATTCTGAGAATGAAGTAATGAGATATGTGTTCCTTAATTAAACCTAATTAAACTTTTTTATTATAGGTATAAAAATAGGAATTTTATTGTAAAGCAATTTAATATTGTATAAATATTTCTATTCATTAATATTGAAAAATAAAAAAGCTCTGGGGACCCAACTTAACTTAATTCCAATACCGGATTGTTACCATTGTCCACAATTATAGGGGGACAATATAGGTATCTTGTTCCTTGTAGCTAGAAGGTACTGGCGCCCATACCATACCATGACGTCCAAATTATTTCTGATATATAAAAATTGTACTATAATCGAAGATGTCCAAAAAATATCTCACGTGTGTTGTTTGTAACATTTTTTCACAAATATATTATCTTTCGTACCATATACCTGTGTTTTAAATAAGGTTGCTTATATATGCTTTCAAATAATCTTTTACTTCAAAATATACAACATAAATAGTTTTAGTTAATAAATACGAAAAATATATTGGTTGCCTAGGGACGAATTGTCATCACTAATAGGATAATTGATCGCATATAGCATATTGATCGTTTGTATTTGTATTTTAAGATACGAATATTGACATTGCATGGGAGGTTACAACACCCCTTTTATAACAAATACATGAATAATCAAGTTACACAAATTTGAAGGATTTATGTTTATCAATTTATATTTGAAACTGAAAAACTAATCATTGTGAATATATATTTATTTTGTTGCTCTCATTAAAATATAAAGTCATATTTAACAGATATATAAAGATTATTGAACATGTTTTAAATATAGCATATACGACAATAAAGACTCATAATATTCAAAAGACTCAAAATTAATGGAATTTACTTTTGCAAAGATTTATTTACTAATTTGGTCTACTTCACTCCACTTGTAAAATTATGGACCAAAAAATATTTGACCTATTTTTCTTTCTTCTCGTTTTTAGTAAATATCAAGTACGGACAAAATTAAGTTAAGGTTTACTATCTAGATAAACATTATTACGATCATATCAATGCAACAGATAGTTTGTTAATTGTGTTTATATTAATTATATATATTGTTTAATACTGATTTTAAATTTATTTCACACAATATCGTTTAGATTAGAGGGTATTTATTATTATAATTTTAAAGTTTTTTTTATTTAAATATAATCGTCCATTAAAAAAAAGTTGTTATAAACTAAAATCTAATCCAATTTAGTTTATTGAAAAACTTTTGTCATTTTATGATTAGCGGATATCTATTAATTAAATATCATTTAATATCTATTAATTTAACTTATTAATTAGCGGATATCTATTTAGCACTGGAATTTCAAATAGAAATCGATAATTTATTAATTTTGTAATTTGCGAAGATTTGCGAAGTGTGCAGCACATTATTTTGGAATGGAGTGTACTAAGGATAAACTTTTTTACTTAATTGAAAGTCTAAGACGAAACAACATGATGAACAATCTAGAAGGGGAAAATGTGCGCCTTTTGAGACAACCCGCATGCTCACCAGATGTAAACTTGTGCGATAGGTATATGGTATATATTCCCAAGACTGGTAGCCTCAAAGAACACAGTTTAACTCAATCGAGGACATTTCTAATTTTTTAACTGAAAATTTACCAAATTGACATCAGCTCTACAAAAAGCTACGCAGCATATGAGAAAGATAATTGAAAACGATGGAAATTATCTTTATATTTTATCGTATATTGATATAAACTTTCTCAGTTGAAATTAATTGTGTTATTATTTTATGCTTAGAATTATTAATAAATAAAACTTTTAAAAATGACAAACGCTTGTTTTTATTGATACAGCTTATATATAAGCTTGATTTAAAAAGATACAAAAATAGTAATAATATGAGAATGGCATAGATTAAAATTTAATAAATAACTCATAAACAACTAACAATTAAACAAATTAAAATTAATAAACATATTACGCAGCATTAATAAGTACTCTGAAGTATACTAAATATATTATTACGAAATATTATTTTGACTTTCTTATTTTTTCTCTCAACACAAAAAAATGTGTATTTTTACTATACAACATATTTTTACTATACAACATATTTTTACTATACAACATATTTTTGTATGCAACATATTTTTCCTCCAGCTCTGAATAATTTCTTTTGCTCTAGGACAATCTTAACAGATTAAAATATTCTTAAGCCCTCCAGAAATATTTATTTGGCTTTAACAGTTATGTGATTAGTTAATATATGTTTTTTCTATACAAGAAAATTTTATATTTTTATTCTAAATTAAGTAAATTTGTTAATTTTTAATTAATACGTATATAATACAAAATATCTGTGACCAAAAATTTAAATATCGTTAAGTTTGGCTAACAACAATTTCGTTATTGCAGATTTAATGTTTTTTGTTTATATACTGTAAAGTATTAAGTTGATGTATTCAATTTAATGGTTCAATATGAATAATTAATTACTATAGAGTAAATCCTTAATAGGAATAAGATCAAGCGTCAAGATCATTTGCATTTAAATATATTAATATTTTTTATTTTATTTTATTTTATTTTATTTTATTTTATTTTATTTTATTTTATTTTATTTTATTTTATTTTATTTTAT
>JAUZNC010054990.1:0-14565 GCA_034780395.1 Vannuccia rotundouncinata | reverse complement strand
TCAAAACAACCACAAAATGTCCGGTTTCCCCTGATAGTATTCGTACGTGCGCCCCTGATACTCCAGATAAAAAACTAAACAAGGGACATTGTGCGGACCGAGGCTGCTGCGTTTTTGAAGACTATCAGTGTTCCCTTCCCGATGCAAAAAGTTTGTTTAGAATTATTTATATATATTTGTAATTTTAAGAATTTTTTTATAGTTGTTTTGTATCTTTTGTGATTTATTAATTTAATTATTTGTGACAAATGTAACAAAATATGTTAATTTTCTTACCTATTTGATTAATTATATTTTTGAGTTTCCCTTATTTTATACTCGATTACAAATTCAAATAAGTCTTAATTTTATCTTTTAAATTGAAAAGACTATCGATTAATGATCAAATCAACTCAAGAATATAACGTAACGAGAGTAAAGGAGGAAGCGAAAGACAATAAGAAGATTTAATATTTTGTCACTAATGAAAAATTGATGAAAAATTTATAAACAAATTTTAAAGACAATTTAATTTTTTAAGACATTAAACAAATATAAATTTAAAGTACAAATTTATAAAGTTATTCATTGAAGTAAATTTGATTGACCAACAATGCTAATATATAGTTTAGTGTTTTAAAAAAATCCATTTCCAAAAATTTGTTTTTATTTTTTCACATTTGGATCCCGGTGATCACAAAATTAATAATTCCTAAACTTTTCTCCCCAAATTAAACAATTTTTACTTACTGAATAACGTTTTAAATTACGATAATCTATGGATGATCTAAATATAATTTTATTTCTTTAATTTTAACAGACACGTCGTTGCCATACGAAAACTTTGTAAAACATTCCATGAATCCTGCATTCCGAAGTTGTGGTAACATCTTACCTGAAAATGATCAACATCAAGGGAAATGGACAACCATTAACTGCTTGTCAAATGCTTTCGTTGCTTGTGAATTTGGTAAGAATGAATTGAATTTGAGTATATTTTGTAAAATATGGATATATTGCTTTTTATATTTAGATTATTTTTATATTATTTTTAAATTTGCGAGAAAATGTTCCTGTTTTTGTGAACATATTGATATATTGTCATGTACCAAAATAATTTTGCAGCTATTTATCAACGATATGCAAATCAATAGATAACTAATTGAAAATAATAATGGATTTCGTAACCATAAACTAGTTTAAACCGATATAACATTCGCTTAGATTTCTAATCTAGGAAGTACATAGTATGGAACGAACATATCTATCCCAGCAGTATTGCCCCTTTGAATGTTTCTAAATGTTTAAACTTATTAAAAAATGCATTAATATTTTGATAAACAATAACTTTTTTGAAAATAAATGAATTTTATTAGTAATACATGAAAAAAAATTATTTCGTTCATAATTAATTTTGTTCAGTTTTTCATTTAAAGGAAAATGACTTGCTATCATGCAGAAACATGGATCTCGATAATTTGTATTCATTATCAGGAACTTATTGATCAATGGAAATTTAATTAGTACGCTTTAATTTAATTAGTAAGTTTTAAAGATCTTATATAGCTTTCGGTCACCTATGAGTTTCGTCCTCGTTTTTCTTTGCTCGATAATCTTTAAAATCAGTTCCAACCAGTACCAGTAATTATCAATTTAACATATTTGGTTTTCTTCTCTTCTTCTTTAGCCATGGATAATTAATACAAATCTTCAAGTTACCGCGCAGTCATTCTGTTTTTTTTGTAGCCTTTGTCTCCATTTCATGTTTAAATAAATGTACAGATGATCAACAATTTTATTTAACATACCCGTAAAGAAAGGGTAAGAAAGTTGTTTGATATTATGAATTATCACCAATAATGGAATTCCTAGTGGACGTTTGTCGATCTATATGACCAACCAATCACATGTGCCCACGTCTAACTCTGCTTTTGAAAAATGTTCTCATTGATTTTTTACATTTTCTCATTCTTATTTACATGAAACTCATGTCGGACGATACTTTTGTCTCTTCCGTCAGGTTATTATCGATCACTACAATATTTAAGGTTCTTCTCATTATATCAATGACTAGCTCGTAATAACAAAATCAAATTCTCCAAACATAATTACGTTCTTTAAAATATAACATGGCGTTGCTGAGATTGAATTAATGTACAATGAATATTGATAACTTCAATTGAATCAATATCAAATTCTCCGTAT
Organism: Vannuccia rotundouncinata; assembly: GCA_034780395.1. Taxonomy (NCBI): domain Eukaryota; kingdom Metazoa; phylum Platyhelminthes; order Proseriata; family Coelogynoporidae; genus Vannuccia; species Vannuccia rotundouncinata. The sequence goes on along the minus strand of JAUZNC010054990.1, from coordinate 12,381 downwards.
GCAATGTTGTACTGTCGACATTGACAATGGGTACATAATCAATTCTTGTCAAAGAAAAATTTGTCAATAACTGCACTTCAATAGCTTCTTTATCATTATATAAATTAAAATTTTATTGATTATGTACTATTAAAAAGCTTAAATACGATTTTACGCTTATGTATAGTTTAATCTAACAAACACAACTACACTTTACAATCTTAAATTAACCGCCAAAAAATTCAGAATTCCACTCAGTAACGTGATCAAAAGTCCTGTGCCCAAACAAAAGCGTGTCAGTCAAAACATTTGACCAATAATAGGAGTAGAATATTTGGATAGTCAGTTTTTATAGGGTGATTTTTCATCATGGTGTAGAAATGCTATTTTAATACTACTTTAAATAATACATAAAGATACTTTATCTTTTATCGTAACCAATACCTTTAATGGTGTATATATTGAAAATCTACATTAATCTATATATATCTACACTAATTTATTCTTATAATAAATTTGTTATTATTAATGCATTTACGTGCCTTATACTTCATGATTGAAACAAAGGGTGATTTATTAATATATATATATATATATTTATAAACAGCAATTTCGATTTTTTCCTAGATATCTCTCCGCCTTCAACTATATCCACCCAACCGACAATTACTTCTTTATCTCCCATTGGTCCGTCAACCAATACTCCCATTGGTCCGTCAACCAATACTCCCATTGGTCCGTCAACCAATACTCCCATTGGTCCGTCAACCAATACTCCCATTGGTCCGTCCACCAATACTCCCATTGGTCCGTCAACGAATACTCCAATTGGTCCAGCTTCGACTTATCAACAACATTTTTCAAGGAAACACATAACAACTGGTAAATTTTTGAATAATTATTTTTTTAAATTTTTACAGTTTTACGAAAATTACACCTTTTATTATTTTAATTTTTAGCAAACTTTTATTCATGATAATATTAGATTACTTACATTTTAAAAACATTCTCAAAAACAGAGCCGATGATTGGATTGGTTCAGTCAAAATATGAACCACATTCATAAAAACAATTTTGTTCTTCGATTTAATGATAAACATCCCCAAACACAACGAAACTCAAATTTAAAATTAGTGATTATATCATCCGAATATTTAAATATTATAGTCTTGATAAAATTGATAAAAATTTTAGTTTTGGCAACATATAGTTTGATAGAGTCATATATTTTCTTCCTCTTATAATGACGTGATTTGAGAACACCCCATGCAACATCTTATCAATATAAAAAAATACACTAGTCGAGGATAATTATGTTATCCTGTTAGCGATCTCTTAATTATTCATCATCGTTAAAAACCATGAAAATCACCCTACATTACAAATCAAGCCAAAAGCGGCGACAATGACTTTCAAGTTTGTGCACCTTGTCCATCTCAGCGATAACTCTGAGACAATTGTAGTATATTCACATAAATTCGGATAATTATATTGACTCCGAATACATTCCTTATTTAAAATTAATACTTTTCACAATGATAAACAAAATAATACAAAAAAAACAATAAATATAAAAACATTATCTATTATGAATACATATTAAACTTAAATGTTTTTACTGTTTACAGATAATACCGTTACAATTCGTGGTAAGATTAAGCATTTTTAAGATTTTTAAATTTTTATTCTTTTTTGTAAAATAATTTATATTAACTAATTCCTTGTCTGGAAATGATAAAAAAAATTATTTTTAATACTTATATGAACTAATATTCAAATAAAACTATTCTTTAGTATTAAACATTTATGTAAATATTAATCAATTTAATGTTGTTAGCTTATTTCTTAAAATTAAATATTTATAATATAAAAGAAAGCTTTAAAGCTTTACACAATGTCAATATGTGTAATATTTATCACATTAAAGATAGATAATTAAAAAGACAGATAGCAATTGTCCCCACGACCTACAGAAAGTTATTATTGATAAAATTATTATTTGGTTATTATTGATGAAATAGTATTCAGTAAATATTATAAATTTATAGAATATATAATTATAATGATTAAATTCTTATTAATAAGTTCACATAGTTAATAAGAAACTTTAAATTGGCCTGATGTAAATAATAGATCGATAATTTATTGTTTAAAAAATCTTTTGTATCTAACGAGCCGAAGCCAAGTTTTATCCATTGATTTAAAAATAGTTATTGGCAGCAGTTCGTATCTCCTTTAACCATTGTGATTAACAAATAATTAAAAATATAATTGAAAATAAAGTTATGGAAGATTTTTATTTTATTATTTATCTTATATACAGTATCTGTATGAATTTCAAAACAATTTGACCATGAATTTTGTTAATTTGAACCATTGGAGATCTAAACGACAGAGTTGTAAAATATTTGTTCTGATATAAACTATTTGACATATTAGTAACGACGTATCCTATCATTAAGAAATCTGACAATGTAGACAATAATTATACGACATAAATGGTTTTTGTGTTTTTCTTTTTGAAATAGAGTTTATGCAGCATGATCTATTTCAAAACTTTCATGATTTAAATTATATGTAAAAAACTTTCGAATTCTTTATGCACGCAATACTTTAAAAGCTGTTTAAACACTCCCTGACCCTTACTTAAAATCGATATCATTATTTTATATTTAATTCTTTTTATTTGCCTTATTTTTATTAAATTGTTTATTTCTATTTTAGCACCACAAAAGAAAGTTCAAAATATTGGAAACGGTAAGTTTTTACCGATATTAGTTTATTTCGGAATTATTATAATCAAGATATTTATCACTTTTAATGATAACAAAAAAACAGATTTGGCATTTTAGTGAAGTAATTAATTGAAAAGTCATTAACCTCCCACAAAATTTTGAATTTAATGTAATTTTAATAAAAGAGACAAATTAAAAACAAAATTCGAAAATATAATATAATTTGATTTAATTTAATTGTAAGCTTGAATTATCTATATTTTTCATTCTATTATTTTTCAAGATCAAGCAATTCACATTTAATGTACCTACACAATAAAATAATAAAATAATTATCAATTTATTTTACTATTAATTATAACTATTTACAGTTATATGAATGTATTCATTTTGTTAAGTATAATAAATATTACTAATATTATGTTTAAAAAATAAATTTAAACAAATAATTAGCTAGTTTAATGACAATTGATGCTCTTTAAGATTATGTACAAATATGGATCATCTTCACAGGTGGAATCGCCGGAATTGTCATTTTCATCCTTATTGCTGTCTGTATACTTATTCTTTTGGCTTTATACATAATTCGCAAAAAGTAAGCTATTTTTCATTACAATTTCATAAATCGCTAAATATGTTTGTAACAAATAATGCAATTTCATAAATTAATTGATAGCTGCTACTAATATTTAATAAGATTTTGAATAGTGAATCTGTAAATTTATACAAAAAAATAAAGAAACGATTCATAATTGTTCAAAATTTAATAGATAAAAAATTTTTTTGTATTTTTTCACTATACATAAAATCAAAATTAGATTAAATATCATAAATATTAACAAATTACTACAATTATGTATAATAATTATAAACTGTTCGTATATCTGAACTAATTGCAAAAACTATTATCAGAAAAAATAATTGAAACTGTTTTCAATTTTTTAATACATTTTATTTTAAAGGATGTTTAAAAGATTTAAAATTGAATTTTGATTGCTATGAATAATCCAATCTAATACTATAAAACTACAGATATTTCATAATATTTTTTTTAAAAGTTTAAAATCATTTTAATCAACAATAAAAAGAATAAAAATCTAGTTTGTAAGACTTTATATTTTTATCAAATTTTAAAACATGCAAAATGTTCAAATATTTTTACAATGTTTTCATTATTTCTGAAATTAGTTAAATTAGTTAAATTAGTTATATCCTACAATATTATAATTATATATTAATAACTGTTAATAATATTCTTTCAACAGGCGAATGCAAAATAAAGAAACCCCATCAATGAGTTTCAGTCGTCTTAAAGAAGAATCCAACGCTTAACTGGATAAATATATTAACAAATAAATTATATTATAAAAGACATGCTTGACTTGTATATAATCCAATAATTTATTTGCGACATGTCATTGAAATATTATTGCATGTATATTATTTTTCAAATTAAATATATATTAAAATTTATTCAATGAATACATATTTGCCTGTTAGAACGATCTAAATAAACTCTATATAAGTACTTTATATTAAAAATTCAAATTACTATATACATATCAACACATATAACCGGAAAAAATTTACATATTTGTCAAAATACAAAGATACATATTTTACTAAAAACATTTGGATACCTAAAAAAAGTATAAAAGATTGCTTTTATTATTAAATATCTAGGTCACCTTAAAAAATATATTTCAAATTCAAAAATATAGTCATTGGCTGCTTTTTACACAGTTAAAATAAATGATATTATATAATCTTATATAAATAAATTATATAATTGATTGTGTAATCGGATTTTTTCATACGATGATTTTCTTTAAATAAATTGTTTTATAAATTAACGACTTCTAATATCTCAGATATGCTCTACAATAGAATAAGAACCTATCTCCGATTTAGATTAAAAGCTGATTAACTTGATTATTCCTGTAGTACCTATATAACCTTTTTCTTCATTATTCTTTTTACAATTTATAAAAGCTGCTATTTATACATTAAATTAGTAAATGCCTTGTTCCTTTAAATTACCAATTTGTCTGCATGCAGCAGCTGTGTTATTATTAACCTAATTAGTTATTTTACAATAAGTGGTCTATTTATTTTTTTGCCAATTATTTGTGATTTATTTTTCGATATGATAAAATAAAAATAGTGATCCATATATTAAAAAGTGAATATTTGTAAAGTACACTTCGTTATACTTACTCGGATATTTTTTTATAGATTTACTATTCTTTACAACTCCAGGATAATTGAGTTCATTTGCAGCTGATAATTCGACATATTACATGTTACGCTTGTTAATTAGGTAAATCGTTAAATACCTATCCTGTGTTTATTGTAATTTTACATACCTACTTAATAAAATATTTATAATCATGACCAAATGTACAGCCTGTTTAGATATTTATGTGATGACGATGGGTAGAATAATAATTAAGTACATACTTGATTTGGGGCTTAAATTGGTTAGGTAAATTTTTTTTTTAATTATATATATATAGATATTTAATTATATAGATATATAATTAAAATTAAAGCAAAATGTGAAAAATATGAAATTTTTTCTTTATGTAAAGATGTATTAATAAATTTTTAATTTTTCATAAATAAAATGGCCTTTATAAGGAATACCAAATATATGAAATAGCAATACCAAGTAACTATTATTATATTATAATACCAAATATGTGAAGTAACTATATTATCCTCTATAATAGCTGTAAAAAAATTCACATGGTAAATATATTAATTATTTTATTAATACAATTACAGGTGGTAATGAGGATGTTAAACATCAAAAAGTGTTACATAATAAAAGATATAAATGAACTAGAATCTTGTCATTTGGTGTCAGCTATCAAAACAAAGGTTTGTTTATTGGTTGAAGATTTTCCCGTTTCTGAAACCTGCGGGCTGAGAGTCGGTCTGAAAATTGATTATTGATCGTACGATATACAGACAGTTATATATAATTGTATTAAATTCAGTCAAAATGAAAGGATTACTTCGTGTTATTGTGTTAATAGAACACAAATTTGTGTTATTTCATTATTACATTTTCAGAATATCCAATAAATAATTAGAGTAATCGTTTCCACAAAACTGATAAATTTGTTAAAATTATCGATTTCCCTAGATTAAAAGATCGATTTAAAATGAAGGTGATCTTTACAACAGATTTATCGTGACAATTATTTTCATTGCATCAATATTTATATATATAAAAACTATCTTAATAAATTTTTGCGCAAGGATTTAAACAATATAAAAAGTGTTTTTGTTAATTTTAGCTTTTAGCATAAAATGTGCAAAACGGCAGAACTATATCAGTGATTTAATTCTAATAATACAAGTGTGAAAGGGATCGGTTGATATATTAAAATAATTAGTAAAGCGAGATTAATGTTGAGTTAAGAAACATACCATTTATGGACGACCCTTACTGAAATTGATATGATTGTACGAAATATTGAGCTATAGAGAAGACAGGTAAGGAGAGGAAAGCAAAAGGGAGAAGGGAAGAGAAGAATCTCACCGTTGACTCAAAGATTGTTTTGGTGTTCGAGGGGGAGATGATGGTTCTGGAATTGTTTTCAGTTCTTGCATATTTTCTGAGAGCATCACCATTTCTCTGTGAGCTACTTTTCTTTGTTCATTAGCTCGGTGGTATGCCTGAAGATGGTATTAAAATACTTTTAGAGTTTTTACGAAATTGAGAGACCCGATCTGAAAGTATTCCAATAGTTAAAGTTGGGTTTATTGATCCATAATAATCAACAGATATTGTGTTAACATGTGTGATAAGAGTTGTTACCATTGCATTGTTTGGTTGTCGCTAATTTACAGCTAAAGAAAAGTGCAAACACGATTATGAAGTGCAAGTGCAGTTAATGTACGGGAGGGAACCTTACTGTATAATAATACAAGATTATTTATCAATCAAACTTAACATCGAAGTCATACCGAGAATTACGACACAGTTTTATAACTAAGCCAACGTCTTGATATGATCGTTTAATTCTTAACAACTACTAAATATTTTTATTTTACTGAATGAAAATGATAATTTAGTAAATTATATTTCTTAATTCGCAGAGACATAACAAAGATTTACAAACAAGACAATTATTTGTAAGTGTCGCGGTACCGAAAAGCTAATAGGTAAATGAACAAAACCAATAAAACTAATAACAATGTAGGAATTAGAATAAGAAGAAACAAATTCTATTATTCTTAAAACCAGTTCGATCGAACTTTTCTTTCATCTAAATTCTAGACGAAATAAAAAGATTTTTAATACATTATATTTCTTTAGATAATGGTGATCATGCAGGTGAAGAAATGGTTAAATATAATTAAGATTGTGAATCATAATTAGCTATAATTTTTGCATGCATAGTTTCAATTTTAAATCACAACAACGATTTTAATCCGAATTGACTTCACTTTAGTTGGACTGTTTGCTGGTCGCATAGGTCAGATTATTGCAAACATTTGCGTTGATGAATATTTATCGTGAGCAAATATCAGCATTACCAAAGCAGTCGGTAACTGATACCCGCATAAAATAATGTGTTATTCAAAATGGTTTTATAAAACATAATTTTAATCCACCAGTGATAATGGTAATTGTACAAACGCCACCACATCCTAAACTGTTACCTGATCCGCCTGGTATGACAGTCCAGCTGGACTAAAATATTAGAAAGAGCTGGAGAGGAGAAAGAAATTTATATTTAAATAGTTCGTTTAATTCACTCATTAAAAAGGATAATTTATTAATATATTTCAAGTTACATCATAAAGATTATTAAATACTGAAGTTATAAAACTTTAAAAATACAATATTTATTTCACCATAATATGATTGTGTTCAATCTTGATATGTGTGACCTATATATAATATGACCTACTTTATTCTCCTGCTCTATACGCCAGTCCATGTCCTTACGCTGGCTTGTAATTGCTTCTTTTTCCTTCTCCAAAGTCTTGACAAGTGACACGGATATCTCCCCTAAAGGGTGTTGGTATCCGGATCCACCCTGAGCAACACGCTGTGCTGTAAAGAAAAACGTACTTTATGCACAATTGTTGTGTGTTAATGGGGAGATCACTAAAATACAATAAGAAAACACCCACCCTCTCTGGATTGGGTCTTGGCCTGCTGTATTTTGTCCTGCAGAATGAGAATTTGTTTGTTCATAATCTCATTGCTTTCGTGTTGAATTTCAAAACGTGTTTTCCATTCGCTGCCTGAAAGAGTGAAAAGGCACCAGAATCATTTTTATTAACCGGGTTTGTGAGGGCTGGAAAGAAAAGATCCAGTTAAATAATTCATACAAAATAATTAAATTTGAACTGATAGCTAGGCTAAACAATCCATCTTAAAAGCAGTATTCAATTAAATAATGTCTTACTTTCGCCTTCCACCCCATTAACACGTTTTTCGTACTCCTCGACAGTCATAATGAGTTCATCCATTGATTCGTTGGCCATATCTCTTCAAACAAAAGAAATACATTCCTTTAATCAACTTTTAAACCAAATTGAGTAGACAATAATGTACAAATAGTGTTTGAAAAGTGTACAGATGATGTACAAATAGTATAAAGATTGCTTACAAAATTAGAAAATTCAATATTGTATAGGCTGTATATTGTATAAAGGCTGTACTTTAAATTGTGTTATAAACGTTTTAGATGTATTAAATGTATTAAATTACTTCAAGTTTTGGTAGTATAAGTTTAATTTATTTTATGACTTTTAAAAAAAAGTTTTTCAATGAATATAAATTTTATAAATAAAATTATAAAAAATAAAAATACTTACACAACTGTTATGAACAGAAATTATAACTATTGTAATTATGAAAACTTACATGAATACTTAAATGGAAATATTTATATTGATTTATTACTTGAGCTGACACAATCACCATTTCAAATTAATATAATAACAGGCCAGTAGGAATGTTTTTAAAGGTGGTCGGGTAACATTTTCGTCAAAATAGCACATACCAATATCATATAAAAGTAACAGAGTAACATGGGAGGTCAAGAGGGCATAGCTGTTATGGCAATTTTTCTACATGCCCCTCAGCCTCCCCCCTTACCACCCAAGTGGGCAAACGTAGTATATAATTTTTGTCCATTTAGCTATACATAAAAAAATGGATTAGTTAAAAGTTGGCTCGATGTTAGTACAATTACATGAAAATAAGCCACTATATTTATAGCAAAATAAATATATTCAGATGTTTTAATTTTTTTTTCTTATAAAAAATTCCTATAAAAAATGTAAAAAGTCAGTTCAATTAAAAATAATTAAATAAATAAATAAATAAATAAAGACAAATTTATAATATTTTACATTGACTTTTATGTATAAGGTGATGCAATAAAAATAATGCAAAATTCAAATTATTGTAATTTCATAAAAAAACTAACCATGCCATTAATGTAACTTTTGTTCCATAATTTAGAATATTAAGATAGAAATAAAATGACTATTTCTAAATAAATAATCTTTTATAAACTATATACATATCATTAAGAGTTTATATTATTTTATTTTATAGAGAGATTAATTTTACCATAAATATTAATTTCCCAAAAAATATTTTGTTTGTCAAATCAAACAAAAAATTTAGTATTTTGAATTTTGAATTTTTATCACCCTGTATATAAAAGGTGAATCAAAAATACATATATTATAATTCAAACAAGATGTGTATATACATATACAGTATGATGAATCCTCCTGACACATGATATTTAAACAGCAGTAAATGGAGAGAGAAAAGATATTTATGCAGTTCTATAATTGAATACATAAATAATTAAAATTTGAAAGGAGAATTTATTCATAAATTGTTTAGCAGTGTATACAGTACCTATGGGTGTCTTTTTTACCCACCTGAATATATTATTATGTTCATTAAAGGTTAAATAATATTTATCATTAAATCAGGTAAATAATTAGCTGTTTATATTCCAAGATCCAAAATTTTAACTTAACATTTAAAATGTCTATAGTGTTGCATACAATGTGGTACTTATACCAATAAAGTATAATCTAAACTATACTATGTTTATATAACCTTTGTATTGTATTGACTGCAACAATTAAACTAACAATCAATACATTTTAAATGTGCAGTACTTAAGTACCACAGAGTATACAGTACTATAGACACTTCCTTTAAAATATTTGTTCAGCAGACAGGAGAAGAGTTTTATTTCATCATGTATGGCAGTAATATTAAACTAATAACAGTGAAATAAATAATCATAGAAAAAATAATTTTATAAGCGTTTGCAAAAAATTTCATAATATAAATTAAATGATTCATAAATTAATAAAATTATTTATAGATGCAATTATAAATCCAATTATTTATTTTTAATTAATTTACTATAAATGAAATAATCTATAACTATATTTTAAAAATTAATTAAAAATTAATAAATCTTAAAATTTAAAAAATTGTACTTCTAATTTTAAAATAAGTTTTTTTATTTATAATATGCTAATTCACTTAAACTATGTATGTAACAATCTATTTTTAGTCACAGATCTATTCTAGCCTTCAATTGGGAATAAAAAGGTGAAGTCTTTATAAAGATAAAAATCTGGCACCTCTGTCTTCACCATTCTTTAAATGATGGTGATTATGACAGGCAGTCAAATTTTCTGAATGGTTATGTGACGAATGGAAAACTGATGATACTCTGAAGGATCATATAATCTGGACAAATAAAGCAACCTTTAAACTTAACAGGCATGTCATCCTCCACAACATCATTTATTATGCTGTTAAAAAAACCTTTAACTCATACAACAAAGCAATAACTTATCACCTGGTATCTGCATTTAGGACACTATCTGGTCAAGTGAGGTATCGGGTCCTTATTTCTTTAATAGCATAGTAACTGGGGATAGATATCCCAACATGTTATGAAACTTTGTCTAACCTCTTGTTCAATATACTGATGTATGGATGCAAAATGGTGCCCCTCTCTATTATATGTTAACTATCCTCAATTGGTTCAATTATTTCTTTGAAACATGGATAGTAAAAGGGGGATAATTAAGAGGCCACTAAGTTTATCTGACCTTACTCCTTGTGATTATTCCATGTGGTGGATTTTAAAAGAGAGCATCTATTCACTAGCCAATATTTTAACAATCCTAGAATTAAGGTGAGTAATCGAGGAAGAGTTTTGGTTTCTCATTAATGATACAGAATTGTTTCAAGCACAGCTTGCATTAACATTCAAGGAAAACACTTTTGAAAATATTTTGTAATCAGTTTGTAATTGGTTTAAGAAATTGTTGCTTATGATTATGTTTATTTTTATTAATAATAATTGATTATTATGTACATGTAATTTGGGTAAAGGTACTTATGCGCACCCCTGGAAATATAACAAATAAAATTACCATATCATATAATTATACCATATGATATTATATAATTTATATTACAACATTATATTCTTTATTTAAAAAAATTCATTTCGCTTTCAAAAATTGCATATACCTCATTTGTTTTTCTTGTTGAATAGCTGAACGGAGTTTTTCGGTTTCAAAATCATCGTCCATAATTATTTTTATTGTAATCTTTATTTCAGTTGCTAATGTAAACGAATATTTTAAATTGCGCAGATATAGAAATGTTCACAAAAACAAAAATATTATTCTATGAAGATTATTATATCCATTGACCTATATATTATTATATATATTTATATTTATTATATATATAAATAATATATAAGTCATTGATTATATCATTGACATATATATATTATTTTTCTAGACCGGCAACCTCATCAAAATAACGTCCAGTGCGCATTTCAAATATATACGGTATTATTATTAGTTTCGTTTATATATATTAGTTTCGTTTTAAAGAGGGTATTCAATCAATTGTATATATTTTAAAAGGCTTTTGATCATTATATATTGGTTAAATACCCTCAAGCCAAATTAATACGTAGTTAATTGAAATGCATTAATAACTCCAATGAATTTTGTATTGATTATCGATATAGGACGTTTAACCTTCACGGACGTTTATTACTATTGAATATGGGCCCGTTTGCCGGTCTAGATAAATAATATATAAAATGTCATTGATCGAAATATATCGATCATTTAATATTTTTTCTTTCATTATAAAGTTTTTCTCTTGGTCTTACGTCCATGTATTGAGCCATCTGAGCAATCGAAATAGCTACCTCAGGAATTTAGAGAAATATCTCGATTTCTCAATTTTTTATTGATCATATTTACGCTTATGAGCAAAAAGCTCCTACATGATAAAAAAGTTTCTTAATTCTTTTAATACTTTAAGAAAAATTTAGAGAAATAATAAATATCATATTTTACTCTTTTATTCATATAAACATGATAAAAAAAGTCGAAAATCGGAGAAAAATCTTTTTTCTCATTATTTAATCATATACGCCTTAATATATTATGATTGACTTTAATATATATTAATAATTATAAAAAATAGATATATAGTTAATATAAATATACATATTATATAAGTCAATGATTATTATTATGTAGTATAGTATAGTATAGTATAGTATAGTATAGTATAGTATAGTATAGTATAGTATAGTATAGTATAGTATAGTAT
>JAUZNC010054989.1:38158-53285 GCA_034780395.1 Vannuccia rotundouncinata | reverse complement strand
ACAACCCAAAATGATTTCACATATTTTATGGTTCGAGCTAACACACGTTTTTGACCTTTTTGGTCTATAATAATTATAATAGTTGTAATAAAAGCTGATGCATTTAATAGAAATGTATATTTCATTTTGTCGCTTGTACTAAAAAAATTATGTATGATGATTATACTATACTATATAGTATATTATGGTGGTAATTAAGTCAAATGATCATAGTACAGGGAATTAAAAATATTGCGAATGTGATTATTGTTAACTTATACTGCGCAGAGATCAATGCCGTGACATAATCAAAATTTCTGTTAATTGAGAATATGGTAATTAACTCTAAAATTTTCCATAATCGAATCTGACATTTAAGTAATTTAAAAATATGAAAATAATATATGATAATTAATCTATGATTATATATTGGGTCATCACAAAAAATAGCGTTTTTAAAAAACAATTTCAATCTATTGTAGATTTCGATAAAAATAGACAATTTAATAACGAAAATGTACAACTCTACCAATGCTCTACTCAGATTTATCATATTATCATATGTATACCTTTCAACCTATGTTAAAAAATATATATAAAATTCAAATTCAATTAAATGTGTTATTATATATAATTATTAATTGAACATCAGAATTAATTTGATTGTAGAAGCACTAAGGAAACACATGGAGTGAAAAAACAGCAATAAATAACATCATTAATACTGTTTAAATAAATAACATCATAAACATATTTTAAATAAAGTTTGTTATTAAAAAATGCATTTTTTTGTGATGACACTATGTATATGTATTTAAATAAATATATACTGCACTAAATATTTAAAGAAAGAAAAGTATGTATTAATAGAGATCAATGAATTATTAAATAGATATAAAACAAATTAAATAAATTTAACTATAATTAAAATAAAAATTTAATTTTCTTAAAAATTGAAACATATATCCGAATAAAAATTTTCAAACAATATTTAAATTTTTACTGATTATGATATATTCGTTTTATTATAGGTATATAGCTAAACATTTTTGACCTTATTTTGTCAAATATTTTATTTTCCAATCATTATATTTTATAAATAAATTTAAATATTCATTTAATCAATAATTTTTCATTATCAATGAAAATATTTTTAATACTATAGATTTAAAAATACCCCACCATGACAATATAGTGGCATATGCCACCTAACTAGTTTGATCAACATTGTTTGCATGAATGTCAACATTTAAACAATATTTTTTAACATTATATATTTTAGTTCTATTTTTAATTTGAAAATGATGAAGTTTGTTTTATAAAAACAACTTTAATTTATGGATTTAGTACAGACCAAAGTATACCGTGAGCGACAAGAACCCTCACTCTAAAAAAATAGTTGGCAACTAAATTTACACACTACTAACTATGACAAGTCATAGTCAGTATAGTTTTCTATGGAAAGAATAGGAGCATAAGCTTATTAATATAAATTAATAATAAATGCATTAATAACTCCCATGAATTTCGTATTGATTATTGATTATTGATTATTGGTATAGATATATTATAGATTTATAGATTCTTAAAATATATCTTCTTAAAAGTTAATTCTTAAATATTATCAATACAAATATTAGATTTAAATCAGATTTGGATTAAAATACGTCGTAATTAAAAGTACCTATACACCATAGGTATAATTCTATAATATTAACAAAAAATAAGTCATTTATGTATAATGAATAAATTAATTTCATTTTGATAAAAAATAGTGATATGTCTACTTGTATATAATAAGAAATATTTGTTGAGATTTTATAGAATATCATAAAACAATAAATTACGAAAAAATTAAACATGACTAGAATATTCAAATTAATCATAGCTCGATATACTGATGCACACAGAAGAAAATAAGTAAATTTTTATAAAAAATAATAAGTAAAAAAAAGTAATAAAATAATATGAATAAATGAGATAAACACCGAACTCGATTATTATTATGTAAATCACTGTGAAGGAATAGGAAGGAGATTGATGAATCAGTTGTTAGTAGCTTGGCACTTTATTTTCTCCTTTCTCGACACTGAACCAATTAACTCCAGCAAAGAATGTCTCCTTTTTGAGTTGATCCAAAGTGGCTCGCTTCTCTGTATTACACGCGAGCATTCTTTGTAAGAGACGTCGGCAGTCCCCACTTTTGTTAGCTGGTCCTGCCAAATGGTATTTGCCTCTGAGAGCCAAACTTTCCAGCTGTTCTGGTGTCAAGTTACCATGCGGTGTTGAGCAGCGGAATGTGTCCCCCTCTGCCATAGTACTAAGTAAGGTCATACCCAAACTGAATATGTCCGCGGGAAATGAGTAGGCTACACTCGTGTTAGCCACCTCGGGGGCCATGAATTCAAAGGTGCCGCAACGATTGGTTAGTTCGCCAGTGTCCTGAACGTGAGAAAATAAATTTTAAAATAATTCGATAACATAAATTCATAAAAATAAATATACAATGTAATCTATACATTTCCTTTATTTTGTTGACTAATATGAAAATAAAAATTTTTGTTTCGATAAATCTTGATAGAATTGAAATATTGTTGTTACTGTATGATAGATAATTCGATAAAATACATTTAATTAAAACAAATATTTTAGAAATGATCATAAAAATAGAATATTTTAGTATATTCTTCTAAGCCATATTCAAATTTTTTCAATTATAATTTTGATTTCAAAGTGTTTTCAGTGCTCACTGATGGCGAGTTTTATTACGATTTCTAACTGGTACATATTAACAAACCTTCCGTTAAGTCTATAATTAAGTAGGCGTTTAATTAATTATTGGAACTTAACTGTTACGAAATGTGTTGCAATGTTATTGTAATCAATCTTAAGCAAAATCTAAACATTGTTCTATTTAAATTATTTGCATAAACCAACTTAATATTAATAATTAATTAATATATAGATATAATGTTGAAAAAATTATAATTAACAAAAGTAGGTACCAAATCTTTTAGAAATGATTTATTAAATTAATTTAATGCATTTTCTAATTTAATTAAACGTATCAAAGATTTATATTTTCTATATTTATATGTTCTATATTTTATTTTATTTAATGAACATTAACCCCGATTGTAAAAAGACACTGAACAATGTTATTAAAATTACGAAAACGAACTAAGTTACCTTTGACATGTCGATGGAAAGATCGAAATCAGTGAGTAGCAAGTGTCTCCGATGATCTAGGAGAACGTTTTCAGGTTTAATATCGCGGTGAAGAATTTTCTCATGATGAAGAAATTCTAAAGCCACAATTAGTTCCGTAGCGAAGAATGTCATGGTTGCTAGGGGAACTGCTGGTTTATACTGAAGATATGTACCGAGGTCCCCTAGTGGAGCGAATGTGATGACAAGACTAGTACACTCTGGGTAGTGGATAACGTCGTGAAGTTTTACTGTGGGCGGACGGCGATAGCTGTTTCCCTTCGAGTTGAGACAGTCGGTAAGTTTCTGAAGAATACTGCACTCTCGTTGGATTCGATGTTTGATATCTGAGGATGTTAGCATTACTGTTTTCTTAGCATAAAAGGTTTTTGGAACTTGAAGACATTCCACGTGAAATACTGAACCCAAACCCCCCCGTCCAAGAATAACTTTGGTGGAATACTTTTTATCATGATCTTTCAAAATGCTTCCTTCATTATTTTGTTGAGCTTCGACAACTTGGATGTGCAATGCACAAGTGGAGCTTTGTCGTGATCTTGCTTTCATGTTTGTGATCCAAGACGGCAAAGACAATATTTTTTGTCGATGACACTGTGTAGCTCAATCGATTTTTAAAAAGAAGGATTTATATCGTCTTCTACAGCTTAACATAAGTGCACATGAGTTTAGCATTTCACTTCAAATGAATCAAGTTTTTATAAAGACAATATAAAACCACGCAAGTAATGATTGCACGTGGAAAATTTCAGAATGGAAAGTGTCAGTTTTAGAATTGGCAGCGAATGAGAGGAATGAAATTTATTATAGGCTACGACGTAGACGTTCTCGTCTGACGTCACAAACAGCTCAGAGTTCGAAAGAGTTTTATTAGAGATTATAACTGCGTAAATAACAAACCTACTGATTAAGTGTATTAAGTGGGCGTTCAATTAATTATTAGAACAACTGTAACGAAATTGTTTGGTCAGCTGATATTATTGTAATGAATCTTAAGCAAGAACAAAAACATTATTCTTATCGAATTAAACATTAATATAAATAATTAATTAATTTATAGATAAAATAAAAATACTTTTAATAAATAAAATATTATTAAGAAAAGTTCAGAATCTTTATGACATGATTTATTAAATGATTAATATGAATCACTAATGCAAAAGTTTTATCTACACTCGAAATACGCATATTTAGTCATTTTATCTGAGTCATTAAATATAAATCATAAAAACATAACATACTACAAATGATGTCATATTAAGTAATAACCTAATATCATTTCCTAAATATTTAATAAATATTGATTTTGTAATAAATTAATTGGAAGACCATAAAATAAGATTTCCGAAAACGTTGAAGCATTTACACTTTATTACGGCAAAGCTAATAAGTTGGTGGTAAAATATTTATTGACAATCATATGTATTGCTGCGTGTTTTTATTAATTTTAGGAAAAAAAATAAATAAAAATTCATACCTAAGTAAAATATTTTGAGTATGTAATTAAAAAAATAAATATTTATACTTATAAGAATTGAAAAATAAATTAAAATTTTTAAAGCATATAATAAAATTGTAGGTATTATAGTTTGACGTCACTAAGGTGATCTTCTGCACTATCCTAGGAATTTATATATATACTTATATGGGATTGCATTATATAGTTGTATATTTATGATTGCATTATATAAAGTTCTATAGTTGCATTGCCCCTCTATCGTGCTCAAAAAATGAACAAAGGTTCAACTATTCATTATTATAGGATTCAATAAATTAAAATATAATTTTATTTACAATATTTATTTAATTGCTTTACTTAGCGTTTTATCTATTTATACTTAAATTATATAATATTCAACTTTTAGAACGTTTGAACTCTTTTGATTTTCCTATTAACTTTAATCATTTGTGGAAATTAATTAGTTTTAGTGTCTTCATATGCAACAGTCTTATGTTGAAAATCTTAACATACCTACTTTTACATTAGAAATTCTTATGAATTTATATTTATATCTCTTAACTGAAACCGCACAAATACCTGTTTTAATCTATTTTGGTAGTTAGTAGTTGCAATGAATACAATATTATACTTTAAGCAATGCAATTGATTTTATTTTACCTGAGTGACAGGGTGTTCTATAAACGGAGGGTGTCTTCATATGCTTGTATAGTACCCCTATTACCTATCTGAAGAATTTGTACTAGTCCATTGTTGACTTTCTCAAAAGCTACACTCGCTGAATGGTTAAGGCAGTGTTCGTTCTAGCTAGCCTCATTGCATTATAACTGAATTATCGCTCCGCGTCAGACTGTAATATATTGATTTTTTTTATAAAACTTCACAATAGTAACACATTTTGACTTGTTGAGTCTTCCTGGAGTGTAATCACATTTTTCAGTTACAATTTACTGATAATATCTAACTATTATGTGGAAACGTACATCATGTATGTATTTATCAATTTTTGTGTTTGTGACATTTCTTTCCATATCGCATGGACAACATTGGTGGAACTTTGAAGACATTCTACAACCTCATATATCTCCACCCTTTACGCCATTACCAGACAAGAGGTTCACACATGAACCTATAATTGGCGAGTACAGCCAACAAGTAAACGATGTTGAAGTCAATATTCCAAAGGCCGGTATCGGTCGGTTTATAGGATATTCCCAATGGGTGAACTACGATTACACCTGGGCCACCTGGCCGGCGGATAAAGGAAGACTAGTAAATGTGTTTCTTGGAATTCCTTACGCAGCTCCACCTTTAGGAGACAACCGTTTTCGAACCCCAAGACCGGCTTATTTGGACACTCGTTATACTTACTATGCCAAAAAGTTCAAACCTGCATGTCCACAGCGTAAATCTGAACGTATATTTCACGAAAAATTTACGGATTTCAGTGAAAATTGCTTATATCTAAACATATTCTATCCAAATAGAACCTGGGAGGCTCCGACAACGCGATATCCAGTCATGGTACATATCCATGGGGGAAGTTTTATGTATGGTTCCAGTCATAATTATCCAGGGCATGCTATTGCATCAATGGGAGTCGTAGTTGTTACATTCAATTATCGCCTTGGTGCGCTGGGGTTTCTTTCCACCGGAGATTTTGCTTCAGTGGGAAATTATGGCCTTTGGGATCAACTTGAAGCGATGACTTGGGTGCGGGATAACATTTGGTGGTTCAGGGGGGATCCTAAACAGATCACATTGATTGGGGAAAGCGCTGGAGCTGCTTCGGTTGGCCTGATGCTTGTGTCTCCAGCAAGTCGCAACCGTGGACTCTTTCATCAAGCCATCATGATGTCAGGTTCCGATATGTCTCCATGGGCGGTTAGCGACCTTAACTTAATACGACCTCGTCACTACGCCAAGGAGCTGGGAAAGCAACTAGGATGTCCAACCCACGACGCATATGCATTAATATATTGTTTACGATATTTTTCCGATACCGATAAAATGATTCAAATTAGCTCACGTATGAAGCCTTTACCTGGGTCCTCTGATGAGATATGGACTCCCGTGGTAGATGGTGGAGTTGGGTTTCTTCCCCGTTTGCCGAAAGTAGAAAGGGCTGGAGGCCGATTTCAAGGAATTCCAGTAATGATGGGTGTGGTCCACGATGAAGCTTCTTACAAAGCTAACGCACTTTTGAAGCGTTGGAAAAATTGGAATCTAACGGGGAACTTCGATGCTGAAATGTCGAAAGAAGCCATGCGAGAATTTCTTAAATCTAAAAATGTCTTGAGACTGGAAGATACTTTGGAAGAATTGTATCTACGATATACCTGGTGGTCTAACCCAAACAACCTGACGGCTCGAAAGGAAGAATTCATTGCTCTGTTGTCTGACTACTTTATTGTATCGCCAATTGATGCGACAATGCGCTCCCAAGCACCGAAAACGGAAAATGCATATTTCTATGAATATGCATATCGAGGTCTTAACGACACTACACCCAAAGAATTTGGAATATATCATGGTGTTGAAATTCCATTTGTTTTCGGCTTTCCATTTATGAATGAATCCTGGTGGTCCAATCTCACCAGTCCACACCCTCCACCGCCTATATCCAAACAGATATGGAACTACCCCTATGATACTAACATGAGTGAGTTCACTATGCTACTGTGGACTAATTTCATTCGCCTTGGAAACCCAACTCCCTGGGAGATTCAAAATGTTACTTGGCTGCCTTATACTGTGGAGGAGCAGGATTATATTCACATCTACATTAACAGTTCGATTCGGCGGGAATTTCGACAATCGCATCTGGCATTTTGGCGAGAGAGATTCGACAACATAGCCGAGCCACAGCCATCTAGTGAGCGGTATATTTATTACCCTGTATACAATGTGGAAATCGCTACATATGTCCTCGGGTGTATTCTTGTTCTAGTACTTATTGGTTTGATTGTGTTGGTGACGTTTCTGTGTAAAAGACCCGATCCTGATCAATTTCGGGAGGTTGGGGCTGGTGGTGATGATTTTACAACGGCCTTCAAAGATACCTTTGCCGGCTATGGAATGGCTGAGACTGATGTGTAGTTCATATTAAAAGTTTAATATTTAACCTTAAATGCGATTAAATTAGCTTTTAAGAAAAATACAAAGGTATAATTTCATAACTTTATATTTTGTATAGGCCTTATTTTTGCGTTTTTATATTATTTATTTATTAACATACCATGTTCATTTTACATTATTGTTAGTTACTTATAACAACATAATAATTACTTTAGCATCACCGAAAGTGTACTTTCTGCATGTACTTATTTAAGTTTTATATCTAAAGCATTTATTAGTCAAAAATACAAGTATGCAAAAAAATATAATGAATTTCTAAAAAAGATTTTAATCCAATTTTGTTTTCAAAGTGCATAATGATTGGATTAAAATATTATTATTTATATTATTTTTTATGAATGTCAATAAATTGTTAATTTTTTATTTATGTATTTGAAAATATGTTAATACAAAAAGTTAATCTGAACGAAATAAACTGACTTGCATTCATTTATTTTTTTAATATCTTTTAATATAAAATATTTTATTGTAATTTTTAAATCGACTTCAAATATCAATATATCAAACAATATCAAGGATACTTTGTATTATATATCTAATATGTTTATTATATTTTATCCTATTGAAATAATGTATGAGTAGTATTATAAGAGATATAACATTATTACATAAAAGTAATTTAAATGACTAAACTATTTCTAATTACTCATTGTTCGTTCTTTTACTTTTATGAGATTCTAAAATATTCTAAAGTATATAAATCAATGTACTGATTATTTTGATGACATATTTTAAGGTTTCAGTTATAATTAATGTCGATAATGAATCGTTTAAGAAATGTCAATGGAAAGGTTTTAAATAATGATTTCTAAATTTAAAAGGTAATAAAAGTCAGACTTTATGAATTAAGGTGGCACAGAATATTAGTATCAGCGTATTACATCAGCCAATCCTTCTCTATTCATTGTTTTTCGTCTGGCACTCATAATTATTACAGAGTTAGATTCACGTGCCATAGCAAGGTGTATATAGACAGGCACGGAGATCAGGGTGAGATATATGTTGAGGAACTTAAGCCTAAAGAAGCTGTCCATCAAGCTTTCTGAACCCGAACAATTCAAGAGAGCAATCCAGGTTCAGATAGAGTCCAATTGATGGAGACTTGTGTTCCCACTTTCACAGAAGGCGGAAATCGTCGATATGCTAAATTGTCGGTTATTATAACTCTCCTCTGTCTCGCTGGCGCCTCACGACAATTTCAATCGACTTTTAAAAGTCAAATTAAATCTTACTAAAAACTAAATTTTACTTATAAAGTAAGTAGGTAGGTCTGTACGAGCTGTCATAAACAAATTCAGTTTTGTATAACTCCAATCTAAGCTTTATTTAGAAAACTCTTAAAAAATATATTTCAATTTTTGTACAAATAAGTAATATACAATAAAAAAAACAATTATAAAAAAATTAACACACATTATAAATATATAACCTTTCCGCTTGCTACATCTTTTCATATTCGGTTGCCTTATCTGAATCGTAAAGAAAAAAGACGAACAAAATAAAAACTTCTGCGAAGCAGGGGTGACCGAAAACCTGCTTGAACATCCGTGAGAGTGCCAACGCAGTCGCTAGAAAAATAGGAATTTATAAGTGGACCATGGCATCCATTATAAACTCCCGATTCTAATAACACTCAAAATCAGGATTGCGTGATCTCTAAACGAGTCGTTAGAGCCACTTCGAGCATTTCTAATGAATGGTTCTTGAGATTAGCAGACCAGCTCGGTTCCTTCAGATTCTGCACAAAGAGCGAGGGAGCATTGTTACCTCAAAAATCGATAATATTTGGTTGCGAGCCTTTACACGACTATCCGTGAAGAAGGTTGACCATTCATGAAATTGAGATTGATCAACTTCGTTGGCAATATTGTTAATCAACTCATAACTTATAATAGAATCTTCTAAATTATACTTGTACAAACATTTGTATTATTCCCGAGTGTTTTATACTATACAAATAAAATAGACATTATATAACCAAAGAAATACCAGAGCGTGATAATTATTTTGATTTTATTAAATTAATATAGAATCTATTTGTTCTTCTTACAAAATGTACACATTTATCATATGGTTAAATTTAACTAAATTTCAGTCTAAAATCATTTTTGGAGTAAAATTAGTAAAAAAACTATTGCCGTTTGTAAGGACAAGTCTGCAGAAAATAACAATATTTCGACATTAAATTTCCAGAGAAAGATATGATTAACACTGTAGCAAGTGTTCTTGTCTAAGTTAATCAAATTACAAATAATACATTTGAGACGCAGAACATTATTATTACTAATTTTCTCTGGAAAAACGAAACCATTATCAGACATAATTGATGACTATATTATAGGAAAGCTAATATCGGCGCACAAGACGGTTTTTTGAAGAGATATTTGAAATGTTTAAAAATATATTTATACATTGTACATTCATAGATATTTCTTTACATGTAATCGATAAATCAATAAATTTGAAAACGAATAGTAAATAATATTCTAGAAATATTGTGAATTAAAATATGTAAATTTGGCAACATCGCTTTGGATTTAGAAAATAATTGTTTAGCATAACATGTTTTAATTAATGGTCAATATACTTTAAACATTTTATCTTATTCTAAGCTAGTTGAGTTTAAATCAACAGCCAAGAGCAGTCTTTATTTATTTCCCTTTTTGTTTGCTAAAAATATCAAAAGAGTAAATAGGCCACTCAGAGAAGCAGTAACACGATACATCATGTAAACATAGAAAGGAAAGGACGCTTTATACCTCCAATATAACTTAAGTAGCAAGCCTGTTATAAAGGTAAAAAAAAAATTGACCTCCCCTTTTAAGTTTCCAACTTTTCTCAACTATTTTCTCTCATGTTTTACAGGGGATAAAGCTGGTTTATCTGTATTTCATTAACTCATATAAATTGTTTTTGGATAAAAGGATCATCTGTGTTTATATGTTGCCATCTATATGTTAGAAGCTGGAAGCCAGTAAACAAACCCCCTGTAAAAACCGGAAGAATCTTCGGAATGGTCCCTTGGGACAAAACCTCTCTTGGAACATATTGTTACTTTATAATGTTTCTGTTTGACATGGAATAAACTAGCATAGTTCCTTCCCCCCCCACACACGCGCTCCTTATATATAAGGAAAATATAGGATTCCATCCACGTTCAATGGAAAAAGTTGTGCTGTTCACTTGCTCCATTGGACCGTAACCAACCTAGATGGGCGCTTCAGTGATCATCCCTAACTACCTTTTGTTCACACTTACACCCCTGAGACCAATATATTTCTCTGAATATGTATTACACGAGGGTATACAAACATATCCTTGATTTCGTAGTTGGGCTAAAGGTTTAGATAATCGATTGTCCCTTTCTGTATCTTACTTCAGGGCTGAAAGTGGCTCTAAACATTTATAATTTAAAGAAGATTAAACGATACTGACAAAAATGCTATTTATTATTTAGTGTTAATTTGAAATAGAATTGTGGTATATGTAGTACATATTATCTATAAACAAATAAACAACATAATTTAGGAACAAGATAATAATGTAATTCAAATGAAAATTTTTTGAAAAAATTATTTTTTGCACTCTTTGCAGTTAGTTATAAGTTATAAAAAAGTAGGTATGTTTCCAATTGAACTCAAGAAAATATGTTTACATTTCCATGGTTGAACTTGTTATAAGTTAGTGATCCGAGCAGCCATAGTAAATATTATAATAGAATAGGACTGCCATAGAACATTAAACTTTTGTAAAAAAGTTGCCTTTCCACATTATTATTTCTACACCAAACGCGCGCTTCTTATACCAAAACTATAAAGAACTTAAGCGGTATGTATGCGAAAATAATGATATATTTATCTCAAATTCAAAAACAATTTAAAAAATAGGATTAGTAAAAATAGAACATTTCAACTACACAATTTTTTACAAATTTTATAACACAATTATGTTAAAAAGAGAATAATGCATTAATGATTACTTGGCATCAATACCAATATTTTAGTATCGCACTATACATTGCTTCTTATTCTGTAAATTAAATTTTATTGTTTTACAACCACTCGACGGGAGAACAGGAACTAAACTTGTCTCTTTCATATAAAAATTGTTATAAATATAAATTGTAATAAAAATAAGTGTCCCTTCATCAAACATTTAGGAGAAAGATGTCGTCTTCGCAAGCACAGCATGTCAGTATATCAACTAGGCTTTATAATAAAGGTAAGCGGTAAAATTCATTTTCTAATAAAAATTTTTATTATACATTATTTAAAGACTGTATTAATACTTATATATGCCAAGTCCTCTTTATTTGAAATTCAAGAGATTTTTTATTCTACATTGAATTCTTACAATTTTATGATTGCAATAATGATATATATATATTTTTAACATATAAAGATGTGGCAAATCACGTTTATGTTAAAAAATTGAAATATATTAATCTATTTACTTTTTTAAGAATGTATTTGAACATTGATATTTTCCTGTTAATTCAAGATATTAAAAAATTAATAAAAATTATTTAGATCTTATGTGAAAAATTAATAAACGTATTAAAAAATAGTTAAATTTCTATATTTGAAATAAAATAAAAATTAATAAATTTTAACCATTATTAATTTTAAGCTGTACTCGACGTTTTTCTTTTCGCGAATTAAATTTTCTTTTCTATTTTTCTATACATATCAAATATTTTCTGCCTGTACTGCAGCACGATTTCTAAGGCATTAAGGTTGTTCGTAATATCCGGAGTTGACTGCATGCGTATAATGAGCCCCAACAATAAATATAATATGTTCAATCAATTATTACAAAAACGTGAACAACGAAATATCTAAATTTACCAAAAAGTATTTCAATTAACCCAAATAGAAATAGAAATGAATCGTATATATATTTTTTTTCATTCAAAATTCAAAATTTTTGAAATTTTTCATTTTAAAAAGTTGTCAAAGTTTATAAGGAAACCGATCATTATAAAATCCTGACAGGCTCCACATTGGAGTATAGTTTATGATTTCTTGGAGACATATAGTTTATTATTTCCATAAAGTTATGTGATATGAGATTCAGATTTAACATTATTTTCAACTTATTAGTTGAGAGACATATGTTTAGAACATCGAGTATGCTTTTAAAATTTATTGATAAAATTGGAGCCCTGTTTTTTTCAGATAGTTAGTTTTAAAAAAATGAACTATTTTCCAAAAAATTGTGACTAATAATTTGTAAATATATACGATTAAATAAAATTTAAAATAAGATGGGGTTTTATTTTGAAATAATATACACAGTTTCATACGTAACAAGGCGCTAATGTTAGCTATTTTTTTACAGAAGTACAATTTTTATTTATATACAAATTTGAACATTAATAATAATAATAGAAACAAGAATAAGAATAAATTCAAAATATTAACAGAATCTAAACAAACATCACACATATATAGATACAGTCAAATAATAATAATAATATAATCAAGAATCGCACAGTTAGCAATAGATAAATTGATAGAATAGAATTGCTATAACTTTAAAAAATAAGTAACAAATTACAAACAAAGAGATGTTATTTACAAAAAATACAAAACGGTATATTATTCATTACAAATGGTTAATACTACACTCTTATGAGCTGAATAAATAAACCAATCAACCAATATCGAAATGGTTAGTTTAAAATTTACGAACTTCACAAATAAATTCACTTTTACATTCACTGAATAAGAAAAGGAGCACCGGGTTACTTAAACAGAATTGCTCATCTATTTTTGTTCATAAACTTCGTTACTTTTTGTTATAGACATTGTTAGACAAAGGATGAAGCCACCACCGAATACGGCTTTCTAGCAGAGGTTTTCGAGTTGATCAAAGTACCACTCGGGATGTTCCCTTGGCCACCAACTGCCGATGAACCTTCTTTTATCGGCAGGAAAGTATAGTTGAAAGTGGTCCTTAGCGATCGATCCCCGTCCGACATTTGTGGCAAAGTTGTGGTGATGCCCGCGGCCGAGGTGACACAACTGGAACCCTTTTTCCCATCATTCAGTAGAAGTCGTCGGTTCTCCTCGCCTTCGACTGGAGTGGAACTCTCGTCTAGCTCCGAAGACTTGTTCAATTTGGACTGGGGAAGGTTATAGCTCTGGTAGCGGTGATCATAAGGGACAGACTGCAAGGTCTGGTAGGCGTGGCTGTCGGCATCAGGCCTTTGGGACCTCCGACCATCTGCGGACTCCAACTGACCCGAACGAGACATGTTCCTTCGCAGGGTTTCCCGTTGAAGATCGCCGTAGGTGAAGAGGGAGCCAGGGGCGTAGTCATCACCAAAACCAATTTGATGATAGTCTGATGGTGAAAATAAAACATGTGCTATAATTATTTCAATTTTAGATTGATCTATTCAATTACTTTGATTCATATCTGATATGGTGGAGTGTCATAAATGATAAACATACAATCAAACGTACAATCAATTTAAAACGATATAAAGAGTTTAAAAATAATAAGTATGTATGAAGCTTTTTATATCGCAATAATTAAGTTATAACTAATTTATATCAATTAAGTTTATCAAATTTGGCTAATAATATTTAAATTAAATTATAATTTTGAAATGTTGTTTATTCTTCACAAACTGTATGTATATAGAACTTTTCAAGATATTTCTTTATGCATTAACAATTTTTAATGAATGATTTATTTGATATTATATAATCTATCATATACTTTAATTGATTTTCTTTATAATAGTGTGAATTGTATCCCAATTGTATTATAGATTGTGAAAATCATAGAGACCAAAACACCTTGTTATTTATACCCTTGAATTAATTTGAAAAAATATGAAAAAGGACATAATTTAGACTAAAAAATCTATTTTGTGTGCTTATACTTTTTTAAAGCTAAAATTGAGTTCTACATTTTAATTTTAAATCGAAACCTTTGATGAATGACTAAACTAATATCTACTGAAAGCTGTGACCGAAACCAAATATTAATGTAATAATATATTTATGAATTTATTGTTGTTTTTTTGAAAAGTAAACTGATAAAAAATAATAGTTTATTATGACTTTTTACACAATAAAAACATCTCACTGTCAAAACTTCGGTTACTTTGTCAAGCAAACCAGCCTCGAATGAAAAACACAATCACACAATTTGCCAGATAGAAAAACAAACCAATCTCAAGCCAATCTCAAACCAATCCCAACCAAACCCGACCCCTATTCTGTTTTTAATTCCTTGCAGGCTTTTACTAATTGTGAATTTTCCTCGAGTATATTACAAATCTTTTCAAGTGGCGAAATAGGCCGGAAGCTA